>VMDR010008421.1:0-36711 GCA_007922815.1 Macrotus californicus | reverse complement strand
ATTTTCTGTCAGTTCTGGTTGTTTTTTGTTTTAAAATTTGTTGTCCTTCTTTTGGTTGTGCGAGGAGGCACAGGGTGTCTACCTACGCCTCCATCTTGGCCGGAAGTCCAGGAATTCTATTCTTTAAGTATCATCTTCTTACTTTGTCACTGTGGTCCATCTGAAATAAGAAATTGGGGCCTGCAAAGACTATCTAGCTAAAATGGTATAAGGAGCATCATGTCTCTCAAAAATATTAAAATCCAGTTGTGATATAATCAAATTCCACAAAATACATTTATAGTTCTCCTGACTGCAGTCTCATGTGAGAACTATGGGATTCTGTTGTGACAGAAAAGTTGTTTCCCCCAAAACAGCTTTATCTGCCTTCTAAGGAAAGCACAGAACTTCGCTGTAATAAGACCTCTCTGAGTTTGTGCATACAAAGTTACATGTGGGAGCCCAGTCAGAACGAATTGCTCCATGTGA
Source organism: Macrotus californicus (assembly GCA_007922815.1). NCBI lineage: Eukaryota > Metazoa > Chordata > Mammalia > Chiroptera > Phyllostomidae > Macrotus > Macrotus californicus. The sequence continues at coordinate 36,243 of VMDR010008421.1, read as the reverse complement.
GAGAGGACAGAGGGTAAAATCAGGTAGAAAAGCAAGGAGGCATCTAAGCAGAGCGCTGCCTGGGAATTGGTGAAGGAGAGACACCCCTTGTGGAGCTATTGAGAAAGGGTTTCATCCAAAATGGGTTGTAAGTTGTTTTCTGTGGGTGCCAGATATAAACCCACTGCCTCTGCTTCCTCTTTTCTCCTTCAGTAAAATCTGCTTTACTTACGCATGCATTTCTTACAACTGAGAGAAACTTGAAAAAGTCCTGGATTCTGTGTCCAGCTGATTTGGGGCTCTAATAGAAACAGATATTGGAGGCCAAGGATAGATCAACAAGAGAAGGACAATAATAATGTGAAAATGAGACCACATTCTCATTGAAGTCAAATTTATACCTGACTACCTAAAATTGATAAGATATTTTCATACCCTCCATGTTCCCTCTAATAGAACCATAAATTAAATATAGATCTGCTCACATGCCTTGAAACATTTTTGAATGTATTTAAAATTTACATCAAATATTTTGCTTAAAGTTGGAAAGATTTATCACACTATTAAACCTTCAGGGTTCATTTAAATGAAGGTACTGTCGTTTAAAGCATTGAATAAGGACTTCCTATAAACAGGGTTTGACTGAGTAAAGCAGAGATCGCAGAAAGGGAGGCTGATTCGGGGCAGGAAGGAGCAGCAGTATGCTTGTGGAAGGGAGGGAGCCAGGTAGCTGTGCACAACTGAATTAAAAGTATGGAAAGCTCACTAGTCTTTCTGGAATTAGACTGGATCTTGGTCAGGAGAGAGATCACTTCCAAGGGAACTAAAATAAAAGGTCGGTGCTGGCAGGTGGAGAGCTAAGACCAATGTCCCAATAACTCAGGCACGGTGTCTGTGCTGACGCGGCTAACTGACTAACCCAGCTTCTCTCCACAGCTTACCAACCCCATCCAGCATCTGGGGGCTAGAGGTGGATCATGTGACCTGGGGCGAGCCAATAACACATGAGCAGAAGTTGCTGGGTGGTGCTTTCAGGGAACCTTTCTCAAAGGAAAAAAAGCAGGGGGCATGCACGCTGACTCTTCCCTTCTCCCTAGAAGACAGAAGACACCGCAGCCGTCTCACAACCACAAAGATGAAAAGCACATGTCGAGGATGGCGTTTCAAGCAGAAAAGAAGCCTGCATCACTGAGATTCGTCCGGGGAGCTGCACTAGCCCTGGACTCTTTGTCCCGACACCAAAACAAAAACCCTTATCTGTTTAAATTACTACAGTAGCCCCCCTTATCCTCTGCTTTACTTTCTGCAGGTTCAAAAAAGATAGATGGAAACTTCCTGAAATAAGCAATTCATAAGTTTAAATTGTCATTCTGAGCAGCATGATGAATCCTCACGCTTTCCCGCCCCATTCCAGCTGGGATGTGAGTCATCCCTTCGTCCCGCGTATCTCGCTGTATATGCAACTGGCCCGTTTGTCGCTTAACAGGCATCTTGGATATCAGATCAGCCGCGGTGGCACCGCAGTGCCTGTGTGCAAGTGACCCCTATTGTACTTACTAATGGCTCCAAAGCTGGAGAGTAGCGAGGCTGGCAACTCGGACGTGCCCCAGAGAATCCATGAAGTGCTTTCTTTAAGTGAAATGGGGAGTACAATAAAACTTTTTGAGAGGGAGAGGGACAGAGACTACATTCACATAAATTTGGCTGCAATACGTTGTTATAATTGTTCTGTTTTACTATTAGTTATCGTTGTTAATCTCGCACTATCCATTGTTTCAGGGATCCACCGGGGCAGCTTGGAATGCCTTCCCCAGATAAGGGCGACGGCCGTATTACTTTGCTTTTCTGTTACTAAGAGTTGAGTGAATTCATAACTGGTTCAAATAGAGTGTGGTGCCCCAAAGCAGAGAACTACGAGAAACAGAACCTAAAATGCAGGTGCCCGAGAGGAAGAGATACAGTCCAGGCCGCAATGCGGAGGCCTTTGCTAGGCGGTGGCAGACCCTTTGACCAAACTGTGTCGCCGCGGATTCTGGAACACAAACCAGGAAGTCAACACAGGAGGTGGTTTAAAAACGATAGGGGCACTGCAAAACGTGGGGATGTGATACCTATTCTTGTCATTTTCAGCCAAGTCCTACCAAACAGAAAGGGAGGGATAAACTCAGACTAGAGCAAGCCAGTCTGCCTACAGAGATGCAGCGTTACTGACGTGCCCTCGGCCTTCAGCAAGCAATACAGAGGGGCTGAGAATCCCCAGCTGGGATTCTACAGGGTAAAAGAACCAGTTGTCTCTCTACCCCACTGAAACTCTTACAAGTTGTGAAGTGACAGCCTTGACAGAAAAGGAGGTTGGTGAGCCTGGACTTGCTTAATAACATTCCGTAAAAGTTCTCTGGCAGGAAAAAAGAGCTAAGCCCATAGTAAAGGTGGTCTTCCCCCCACCCCTTGAGAGGATGGTTCAAATTGTTGCTGAGAAGCAGCCATTAAGCTAATAAGAGTGTTTAAAAACACAGAAGCCTAAAGCCAAAAATACTCAGCTTCACATTTAAGCACGTTACTTGTAGTTTCTCACATTTAAATCTACTGGAAGCAGCTGGACTAGAAGCCTTCTTAGTTTCTGACGGCACCAAATTGTCCAAGAAAACCCAAGTCTCATTGGCATGGAGCAGTAAGTGCATTGCTCCCAGCTAATCAATCTCCAGGACCACAGGTGAACATAGAATGCCACAAACAGAAAAATCCAGGAAACAATAAGAGAAATGCTTGGTTTAAAAACAAAATATTTTTTTAAAAATCATTAGAAAAACTGGAAGATAAATTCAAAGAAATTAACCAGAGGAGATTTTTTTAAAGAAGAAAAAGCCATGGAGATGGAAAATGGAAACAGAAAGACACAAATAAGAAAAGGATGACGTATAAAGAGTCAGCAATCAAATAGGAGGACGAAAAAGAAAGAACAAAGGGAAAAAAAGTATTAAGAGCATCGTTTAAAGAGTGCTCACAACTAAAGAATATGTGTCCAAATTAAAAGGACCCATCAAATTCTCAGAACTACATGAAAATAGATTTCCTCCAAGGCATATTATTACACAATTTCAAAACACTGGAAACAGAGGAGCATCCCCAAGTACCCAGAGGGAAAAAGCAGATCACAGCCAAATGATCAGGAGAGAGGGTGTTTGGATTGGAAACTGGAAGCAATGCTTCAAAGTTCTGGAAGAAAAGTCACTTCCAAGCTACAATTCTCTATCCAGCCAAAAATCCAGTCAAGTGTGTGTGTGGAGAAATAAAGACACTATCAGACTTATAAAATCTAAAATTTTAACCCCACGCATCCTGGAAGGCACAAAGAATGCGCTGTAACACAAAAAAGGGAGTAAACCAACAAACAAAAAAGAATATTTGAGGTACAGGAAATAGGAAAGTCAACACTGAAAAACAAACAAAAAAACGAACAAACAAAATCACATGAATGAGAATAAAGGGAGACCCTGGGACACCACCTGTGCTCTGGTACAGAAAGCTACCTTCCATGCCAGAACAAGTTATAACTCCCTGGGAAAGAAAGGAAGATGATATGATGGCAGACCCTAATATGAATGACATTAAGGACTTAGAAAATAAGCCCTGGACAGTGTGGCTCGGTCAGTTGAAGCATCATCCTGTAACCAAAAGGGTGCAGGTTTGATCCTGGTCAGGACACATACCTAGGTTGTGGGTTCCGTCTGCGGCTGGGGCACATAAGGGAGCCAACCAATCGATGCTCCTCTCTCACATCGACGTTTCTTTCTCCCCATTCCTCTCTCTAAAAAGCAATAAAAAAAAGAACTTGGAAAAATAATTTGAAGTTGAGTTACTGGTAAATACATAAGAACTAAGCAAAAAAGAAAAAATTTTAAAGGATTTTATTGATTTATTATTAGAGAGAGGGGAGGGGAGGAGAAAGGGAGGGAGAGAAACATCGATGTGTGAGAGAAACACCAATCTGTTGCCTCTTGCATGCACTCCACCTGGGACCTGGCCTGCAACCCAGGCATGTGCTCTGACCAGGAATCGAACTAGTGACCTTTTGCTTTGCGGGACAACACCCAACCAACTGAGCTACACCGATCAGGGCAAGGCAAGTTTATTTTTTTAAAACAAACAAACAAAATCATTTTTTAGCCAGGAGACACAAAAACTTTTGCAAGAAGTAAATTAATCATAGTTTAACAGGGCTTATCTCTAACAATACATATTGAAAACAACACAAATAATGAATACTGATTTAAACACAATGATGGAGTAAATGTCATATGAGAATGGAGAGACGAGCATGTGTGTGCTGGGGAAATAACAGGGAAAAGAGGTGCAGCTTCATATTCCCTGGTGGAAACTGCCTGGTGAGCTTTAGAGGCCGAGATGAACACCAGAAGAATCAGTGCAGAGCACTGAACGTGCCTGCCTTGGGAGCGGGCAGCGGGGGCAGGAGGAATGGGGCGACCATCCTTTTTAACAGACAGCATGGCTAGTGACTCTGAAAACTACGTGCATATGGAACTTTGATTAAACATAAATACATTAAAATTCAATAATAAGAAGCCAAATATTCTAGTAGAAAAGTAGGCAAAGGACATTGAGACATTTTTACAAAATAAGAAGTAACATATATAATGAACATGGACATTTTTAAACGTGCTGTCTCACTAGCAATTAAAGAAATGCTATGAGATACTTTTCAAACTATTCTATTGAGAAAGAGCAACATTAACAATGATGGTCCCTTTAGGTAGGATACATAGAAATACTATGGCCTTATTGATAGAAATAGAAATGGATACACTTCTCAGTAGCGTTCTTTAGCCATATTTACATTCAGAAGTCTTAGAACATTCATATCCTTTTACCCAGTAATTCCAGGCGTTGGAATTTGTCCTAGAGAAATAATAAGAAATGTGGCAAAGATTTATATGTAAGATGGTTATCACCACTTTCTTCGTAATAGTGAAAAACTGAACACAAAACAACTTAACACATACAACAATAGCAGGATGTATAAGTACAATATAGAATACAATATTTTACTTCTATTAAAAGTAACGATATAGATCGTGCTAGCCTGGAAAAATGTTCACACATATTTAGGTGAAAAAAAGTAGATTAAAGGATGATACACAAAAGAGGATCTCATTTTTATTTAAAGTAACTGTGCGATATTGCATATGAAAAATAAGATGTGCAACAAAATTCTTCATGTCTGTACACAGTATTTCAGGGGTTTTTTTTCAATTAATATATGTACAATACCTAAAATAGTAGCCAACATATACTATGTACCACCCATAAATGTTGTCAGTGACTAGCTGTTATCATTTGTAGAAAAACTAGAAATCTTTTCTACAACAACTACTTTTCACTTAGGCATTTAAAACTAAAAACAAAAACTTTTAAAATAGCAAGGATCCCAGTCAGAGCATAGTTGTCATCCCCACCTCAAACATTTTATGATACACAGGCAGAACGCAGGGCATCCTGTGCCTGAAGACCATGATAGTCTCCAGAATAAATGGTGACATTGACTTTGAGGATCGTGAATCTCTCGAGCATGAGGACAAGGACTGCCCTGATGGTTGCCCCGGAGAAGGTAGAAACAAAGTAAGAAGTAGAAGAGAATAAGAAAATGGGTGCCTCTACTAGTCAGACCCCTAGTAGGTAACAGATGGCATTCCTGAGTGGAGTGATTAAGGGCAGTTCATTAAAGCTACCATTTATATACAGAAGTGTGGGCAAGGCTTAGGGAGACCAACAGGAAAGGTGCAATGCCGCAGGCCAGAAAAGGCAGAGTGCTACGGCTACTGTCTTCAGCCCGAGGAAGAACAAGAGGGAGCAGTGACCAGCACCCTGAGAAAATGGCCATCTGGACAGTTGAGGCCAGGAGCTGTGGCTTTCTATAGAGGTTACAACCAGCCCCCAGCAACGTGGCAGGGATAGAGCCAGCAGACCAAGTCCAGCTGCTTCATTCTCCTTTCATCTTTGATGGTCTGATGGGGCCTCCCACTGCCCAAACTTAGGAGCCAAAAATTAAGGCAACTCATACAGGCCAGGTTCCCTGTTCAGAGAGCAGAGAAGCACAACGAGAGAAATCTTAGTAGCTCCAGAACAACCAGGTGTATTTCTTGCTCACTGTATCACATATAAGCCAGGGACTTCTATTCAATATTATCACTCAGGGACTCAGCTCACAGAAAACTCTCCCTCAGTACATGCTTTCCGTGATCTCAGAGGTGGGAGGGAGAAATGTGGTGAATTATACACTGGCTGTAAAGCTTCTTCATGGAGGTGACACACATCAGTCACTTCAACTCACACTACATTGTCCCGAAGAAGTCACATGGCCAAGGCTAGGTTCAAACTGACAGCGAAAAGCAATCTTACTATATGCCCAGGGTGAGAGAAATTTCATTTTTGAGCAGACCCTAATGATTAACATGCATATTCTATTTGTTCCATGTTCTTTCTGGGGGACCATAACATTAAAAAATAAAATAAAATCATACCATTAAGTTAAAACATTGTCCTAAAAGTAGAAAAAGCTATAATAATTTATTATAGGTATCAGCAAACATTTGAAACTAGTGCACCAAGCTGAAAAACCTGTTAGAAGCTAGACAGGGTCAAAAGACCTTCACAAACTAGTTCCTCCCTTAGGATTTCTCTTGAATGTAGTAAATATTAACACTGTCAGCCATCCTAGGAAGCAGCAAATCATGGGCAGAAAATGTGACCTAAGAGGGTAGGTCTTAGAGTAGAAACAGAAGCGGTCATATTATTCTCTCCGACTTAATAGAGTGTGGGAGATGTGGACTTCCCCTCCTGGAGCAATGAGACTTTTTACTCACTCTCTTTAGGTCTCAGTTGAAACATCATTTGGTCAGAGACACCTAAATGCATATTTTATGCCCAACAACAACCCCTCCCCACCATCTTGTCAATCTTTCTCTTCTGTATAGTATGCTTCATCTTCATAACACTTACCGCCATCTTCCATGTATCATATTTAGCTCTTTCTTCCTACCCATTCGAATGTAAAATTTGAAGGCATGGATTTTTTTTTATATCTCCAGTGCCGAGAAGAGTGCTTAGCACATGGTAGGCACTTATTAAATATTTGCTGAATAAATAAGTGACTACGTGAGAGTTCTACCAGGAGTTTGGAAGAAAGGCTAGGCTTTACCCATGGAAGGGGCTCAGCAAGAAGACCTCTGCCCTTTGGAGGAAGCACATGTGATGATGGCCTTGGGTTCACAGACTCTTGAGCGTAGCCATAAGGAGCATCCCATTGTAAGAATTTCTGCAGTGTGGCTTTCACCTTGATAAATCCACGCCTTCACTAGGGCTTTGCTAAACATTTTACCGTGCTCTCCACTAGTGCACTTCATTCATTCAATGGAGAATAACGAGACCATAATATAAGCTTATACTATTCCACAGGAAATGGCTTTAGGGTGGAGATGGGTCTGTAGCTAATGGCTCCCTTAGCACTGTACCCATTTTCCTATAATCTCCCTGACATGTCCACACCTTTCCAGTCTCAGGTGAGTCACTGACTCAAGAAGCATTTTTTGACCCCCGAACTAGGACAAGTTCCAGGACTAGTGCCCTTCTTGTGCCTTGTGAATTCCGCCATTGTGCATTTCATATTCAGAGCTTTAAGAAGTCAGAAACCAACCTGTCTGGTCTCCTCTGTATATCCGCCGCCTTAGACAGTGTCTAACATGTGCTGTAGTAAGTGCTGTGTCAACATACATTAAATGAAAAATGAATGCAATGAACGAAAGAAGTGGAACTATGACAACCTAAAAAAGTCCGTGTGCAAATCAGATATTGTCCACATACTAAATAAATAGTGCCCTTACATGTAGGTTCTACTGTTATTCAAATGTGTAGAGATGCTTTTAACACTTATGAAATACAAATTTATTTAAAAGAGTTATTGAATTGGGAGTATGGACCCTGAGGGGAGAAAATACCTACTAAGAGTGGCTCCTGTAGTTAATGGGGCTCAAATTTAAAAAACAGAGCCTGGCAGTCATTTCTGCACAGGAACCTCTCATGCAAACAAACTGCACTTCAGGGAGAAGCCTGAACTGAACTGCCTGACTGCACTGTGTGTCTGCCATCTGATCCAGCCCCATAAAGGAGTCCCTGGAATCCTGTTTGAACCAACAGAACTGAGACTGTCCCCATCTAATCAGAGCTGCCCAGCTATATTCCCCATCAGCATGTTCATCAACCAATCAGAATGGCTCCACTCTGACCAATCAGGATAGTGCCTTTTGAACCAATCAAACTGTGAGGATTTGGAGTCCTCATCTGCATGAGAACAGAATACTCAGAGACCAGGGGAGGGGACTTCTGTCTATATAAGCCAGCTTCCCTCTGGATCAAGGAGTGCACTTTCCCTTTCCACTGAAGAAGTGTTCTCCTGACTGAAACATCAAAGATATTTCCCCTCACTAGAGCAGAGTGGGCCAGACCAACACAGGAGCAGAGCTAAGCAGATGGCACAAGGCAGAGCAGGCAGAGCAAAGCTGTGTAGCTAGAGAAGGACCTCACCCCAAGGGCCACTTCACCCCAGGGCATCGTCACAGCATGCTGTCTCACAGCCATGTTCCTTCATAATTGAGCTGTAACACTATTGAGCTGCTCCACAGCTGAGCGTTCCAAAGCCATGCTGTTCTCACAGCTGCACAGTATCATAATTGAGCTGTTGGCCTTAAATAAAGTTTCCTACTTTACCACACCCCAAATTGGAGATTCCTGTTGGTGTTGAATTGGCACCAACAACCATGGATTGACAAGAGCAAGTGTGTATTTTCTCAATTAGTAAATGCTGAAAACACTACTACTATACTATGGGAATTCCAGTGATGTTTTGACTTTAAACAAATATCCTTACCCTGGCTGGTGTGACTCAGTTCATTGGAGCATCATTCGTGAATAGGGAACCTATTCGTGTGCGATGTAACCTGTAGCTCAGCTCTGGTTCTGAAAAGCAGACAGATGCGTGTTGGTGTGCAGGGAACATCTGTGGATAGGTCTCCTGTGGGGAATCAGGCATGCATTGTCCCTAGGCCACTTTTAAACTCGCTCTTGCAAAAACTCCCTCACCTGGGATAGAGACAGCAGAAGTTTACTGTGACTTGTGCTAGACTTCCCAAGCATGAATGTAAACAGCTCAGCTTTCTCTCCTTTACATTTGTAAATGACCTTTCTCTTTGAAGTAACTGGCAACATTCTTTCTTCTGTTATCTGTAAAAAGTATCCACCCAAAATGAACCTGTGCATAGTTAATGAGAACCATCCTGGAGTGTCAATAAAGCCTGTCAGGCTAGGGGTAGGGGCCCTCTCTGTCTGTGGGAGAGGGGCCACGCAGGCCCTCTCTCTCACTGAGAGAGTGGCCAGGCCTGCTCTCTCTCTCTCGGAGAGAGCAGCCAAGCTATCCCTTTTCTCCACCAGATTCCTTTAGTCCACGTGAATTTGTTCGTCACTTGTCTGGGGATATAGGACAAGCATTCCACAACAACACGTGGTCCTGCCAGACGGGACCACGACACATCATCCCACAAATGGAAGGGTCACCAGTTTGACTTCCATTCAGGGCACATGACTGGGTGCCAGTCAGGGTACGTATGAGACACAACCGATCAATGTTTCTCTTTCACATCAATGTTCCTCTCCCTCCCTCTCTAAAATCAATAAGCATGCCCTCAGGTGAGGATTAAAAAAAATTTTTTAATATTCTTAAACTTGAAGAAGTTGGAAATGGGCGAGCTAGAATAAGATGAGGTAACTAATTCACATACAGAAAGGTACAGTATGGTGGCCAAAACACAGGCTCTACTAAGTAAGCATATGGAGTTTACAGAAATTCAAGCACGATTTCGATTGAAAACATAAATGGAGAAGCAGACTCATTAATTCCTTCCACAAACTATAAATTTTCATTTCCTTTTGATTGGAATCCCTCACATGTAATACCATTATGTATTTTCTCCCAATGAATGTAACCGTCTCCCTCCCACCTCCAACACAGACACACACACACACACGCAGCAGATCAAACGCAGACTTGTACAGCTTTTACTCTAGGAAATGAGAGGGTCAAGCCAGATACTCTCTGACGTCTTCTTTTTAGGATGAAACGTATAGCTTCCCTGGAAACCTAGTTCAGAGGTTCATTTTACTGTTACTCAAGGGAGTATACTGATTAATTTCAATTGACTAGAATATTGTCAATCTACAGTTATTACAGAGCCTCTAGAAATGACCACATAGGTCATTTGTGTCCACTTGCTGTTGCCTTCCTAGGAACAGAACCAAGTTATTTTTTCAGAGATCTGGGGAGTCAATCTGAGCCATTTTCTCAGGCTGCTGGCCATGGCTCCCTCTGGCCACTCCTCTGGCCAAAGTGTAGTAGGATTATTCCTTCACTAGAAAACGAAGGTCACAATACCTACTTCCCAAGCTGTAGCACAGCGCCCTGCACTGAGAAAAAAACTAAATAAATGGCACCCTTCTACGTATCCACCAGATACATTCTGACCACATCTAGAGCAAGTATAATTGAAACATCCGACCTGGTCAGTTCCTTCACATGTGAGTGACAGAATATGTCGCCACAGTTACACCTTTAAATGAGTAATAGTTATTTTTACCAATTATATGTAAGTTAATTCCTCATCACTTAGCAGTCTTGTGATAGGATGCTCCGCTGACTGCTTTGCACTGTAGATCACCATCCCCTGGATTATACATCCTGAGGACTCTACAAGGAAGAGCCCTTCCTGGTAGTCTGATATCTTATCATTCAGAAAGAGAGAGAGAAATCCTTTGGAAGTTTTTGCATAGAGCCTAATATTTTTATTCATGGCCTTAGTGAGAAGACAATCACTATGTTCATATTTTACTAATTATAAGACATATTTGAAGTTGCACAGACAAAGGTACGATAGAGGTTGCAAACGCCCTACTTTCTTGTCTTACCAACAAAACTAGAGGATTATTTACTCCTCTCTCTCTCAATACACACACATGCACACACACACACACTTTTCATTTCAAGAACTTTCCATAACAGCTCTTACGTCTATATGTACAGGAGGCTGAAAACTAAGATACTTTTAGAGACAACTGCACATCCCAGGGATGTTTCTGCAATTGGTCTATTGAGGTCCTAAAACTTGAAGCCGCCACTGAGGCCCAAAGTTACATAAAAGAATCAAGTAAGTGAAATCCTTTTTGCAGAAGGCTCTCACCAGACTACACTCGTGGAAGAATCAATCGGAACCCCAAGGCTAGAAATAGAAAATAGTATAGCAGTTTTTTCTTGGGGGAGAAGGTTTTTGATTCTAGCTCCTGTAAAATGCTATTGCTCCTGTTCTTTGCAGATTCGGATTTATCCAAGCCCCGAAAGGTCTGACCCTGAGACATAGATGAGGTAGCCAGGTTTATCAAATACCCGATGCTCCTCCTTTCTGTACAACCTGTGCCCAGTGTCCAGGGGGCTTGCTTTAATGAGAGAAGATATGCAAGTGAGTTAGGGGTCAAGCACAAGTTTATTTTGCTTCCTTTCTAACGCCTATCTTCCTGCCGGTCTGTTGCAGTTCTCTAACATTTACATTCATTTAATCAGTTTCTCAGTATTCTTCCCTTGTGATCTTGCGCAAGAAAATGCGTGCATGTGCATCCTTGTACATGTGTGTACTGCGTTTTGTTAAATATATTCTAAAGGAATATTCTAAGGGTTCAAGTGCAAATCCCTCATTCTGAAAGAATCCTCATCCTCAGAGAAATCCCATACAAAGACTAGATTGCTGAAGGCACTTGCTAAAAAGCAAAGAAGCAGAGGAAAATCAGAGAATTTAAAACAGGAAATTAGCAAGCCTGACTTGTTACACTTTGCCTTAAAGAGAAGCTAGTCATTCTACCAGAACAAGAATGCGTCCATATCAGCTGCGTGAAGGGGATTCGCAGCAGAACGTGTTCAGAACAAAAAGTAAGACTCCAGGTAGTATGCATTTTAGGAGGAAACAAGACATTGTGAAGCCACTGATCAGTTATACAGGTTTATTCAGTAGTTGTGTGAGGGTCATCAGATCTATCTGACAAGTTACTATGCAGTTGGGTTTTTAAGAAAACTTAGTATTTCAAGTACAAAATATCCTTAAACATACTACATAGATAAAAGGGGGGGAACCACTTCCTTTTTACTATTGATTTCAGTGAGTGATAGCATATTAGAAAGATTGTTTCATTTTAAACATTAATGAAAGCAGCCCATGTTTTACAAGGCTCCTGCTTCATTGTTGTCTGTTCTAAACGCAGGATTTGTGTCCTACACAATGTACTGCTCGGCTGCATTGTCGATTAATAGGTGCACAATGTACCACATAATTACGCATATGACATATTCAATTACAGTGAGTTATTTCTTATACACTGTCTATAATTTGTGTTACCTAATGGTGGAATTTTAAAACAAAGCTGTATTTCCATAAACATGTGCTTCTCATAACAGTTTCAAAATCAGGTACAGGGTACCAACTGGGCACAGTACTAGTGGCAACATACCTCATGTCTACTTCTATGTTAAAAGAAATGTGTGTGCACATTAAAATGCATATGTCAAGTTCATGGCTCTGAAACTCCATGATGGCAGGTCAGCTCACACTGAACAAGCTGAGCAGGCGCGAGACTACGGGCTGTGTCCGTACACTCACTACGCACACGTATGGAACCCGTGCTGTCCACCAAGGGCGCTGACCAGGTTTTGTTACGTGGAAGCGATCTCAGAACAAAGATTCACAGAACAAACAGAAGATGACTCACCAGCTCTCTACCCAATATCACGTATTCAATAGTCATCCTACTATTAAACACAGGAACACAGTCGAAGGTAATCGCAAGAACTGTAGTTACTAAAGCTTTCCTCACATTAGGGTGTCAATACAACTAATGTCCTTTGTAGGCTGTGCTACCTGAAAAATTTTAGTGATAAATTATGAAGTAAATACGCATATTTTATACACTCTGGCAGTGGATATCAGGACACTCTGATTGAGCACTCTTTGAAACCTCTAATTTTTACCTCCCTTGAAAAATAAAGTAAAACTCTTCTATAAATGGGGTATGTATATGAAAAGCAAATAGATGCATCTAATTATTGTTTATTCTTTCAGATAAGTAGTCTATTCAGAAAAGAAAAACTCACGTTAGCATACCTCTATGATACAAGTTTAGGAATTTAAATGTCACTTTATCATCTCTATGGCCTGCTTTCTACTTCCACCCCGTCTGGTCTTCCATTCAGTTTAGGCGTCCCCAACGTCTCCTCGCTGTCCTGACCTCTGCCTCCGCCCACCCTCCTATGTGTCCAGTCTGTCGCCTGTGATGAGAGTAACCCTGGAGCCTGTGTTTCTTCCATCCTTATCTAGAAGCAGAAGCGTTTGTTCGTGTGTAGTTCTTAGCACTCACTGATTCAGCATACATGTATTTCATGACTACTAGGTGTCAGATATTTTCCTCTCGCTGAGGATACAAATGGAAACAGAAAACCTGTCTCATGCTACTGGCACTTGAAAATGCTACCATTCTACCAGATCTCATGGCAGCGGGTCTGGGGAAGGACAGGGAAGAGATGGGACAAGTGATAAATGGAGCCAGAGCCCCAGCCTCCACGCTGTGGTGCTGGGAAGACATCTGGCAGTGGTGATCTGTGCAAGGCGTGCGTCACCACTGTTGGCTGGTTCTATTCTTTGTATCCACTGAGTTGCCAGGCCAGATCTCTAGTGACCACTGGAAATGGCCTTTACCCACACCCTGGGTTTCTAGCGCCAGCCACAATGCTAAACAGTCTATGTCAAGCATCTTTCATTTTTTTCAATTTTATCTGTAAACCACAGCCCAAGAAGGAACTGAGCCTTCAGATTCTTAACTTCTCAAGTACTCTCTTCAGTTCCCCAGGCACAATGGGATATAATACATTTAACTAATTACATTTTTTATTGGGCTTAGTTATTGCAAGATCCTACAGTTCTACAGGAAACAAAAATGTCTACAGAGTGCCTAGATTTTGACAGTTTTTATGGTGGGCCACATTTTATACCTTCTGATTACTTGAATTGAGCTAACAGTTTTATATATAACAAGAGATACTTCTGGTACCCAATTTGTGGACCTCCTTTTGTGGAAATGGTCTGTACCCATTTAACCTGCTATTAAGAACACACCAGTACCCGGAGAGATGACTAGCATGAGAGCCACTATTTTTCCCCTAATTATGGCCAAAAGCATTAGAAGTTGAGACATATGAAAAAGGCATTTGGAAATGTGTATGTATGCCTGTCTCTCCTACAGGCAAAATGACTAGCAGTGCCTTAAAACTATTATTGGTGGGCCACTAGTAACCGTTTCAAAACCATGAATGTTTTCAAGCCTATGACAAACTTTATTTTGAGAGTAAAAAGAAAAAAAAACATTATATTCAAAGTTATCAACAATCCAGACAAAATTTACACACACAAATTGTTCTAATTTGGGAGCATTATTAAACCGATTTTAATGTAGTCTATCTAAGATTTAATGTTATACTAATAGCTTAAAATATATGAGGAAATCGTACTTCATAACATAAAAAATTTTAGAGTTCACACAATATAATTTAGACAGAACATTCATGCCAAAAGTGGCCACAAATGTTCTTTTTGTATTTCTTTCTCAGATTATTAATTTTTATAATTTACCAGCTTTACTAATTTATATCTTTGTTTAATTTGCATGCAACAGAACTTGTCTATATTATGTATACAACTTCTGGGAGTTTTAACAAATTTGTACAACTGTGCGATCAGTTCATCAACCTCACAGCCCAGATACAGAGCATCTCTGCCCCACCAAAATTTCCCCGTACTCCTTAGCAACCAGTCCCTCAGCTTCCAGCCCCAGAACACCACTAAGTATCACTGAACCCACTGTAGGTTCTTCTGTTCTAGAATTGCACATAAATGGAGTCATAGAGCCAGTACGCTTTGCTCCTGGTTACCTTACTCAACATGATACTGTTGAGATTCACCTATATTTTGCATGTATCAGTAGCTTATTCGTTTTCTTTGCCTAGTGGTATTCCATTACATGACATGCCACAATCTGTTCATCCATGTATCTGTTGATAGACATTTGGTTGTTCAAAGATATTTTTTAGTGGCACAGTGTCAGAGCTCTCACCACAGCTGTGTGGAAATTCATGTGTGTGTTTACCATAGTGATGGTGTGGTGCATGTGTGTGTGTGTGTGTGTGTGTGGTGAAGCAGGAATGGTTTTCTTGTGCGGTATGTGAAATGCGGTGTCTTTAGTCATGTATAAGCTGGAGGGAGAGTGAAGGAGAAGAAAGGACATTTCTAGTTACTCTAACTTTGGAGTTTCTCCCTCAAATTAGGATTCTGGGGACATTGCCCAACCTTCGATTTGCTTGCATAAACTCAGAAATCTTTTTCATTTTTGAAGTTTTACAAACAGTGGTTCTGGAGAGCGGCCATGTATGGCTGTGGGCTAGCTGCAAACTTAATACACCCCAGGTTCTGACGTGGTGGCCCTGGCTGAGCACCCCCGACTCCCTTCTGAGACAATTACTAGGGAGATGACAGAGCCTCTCCCCTGCTCCTGACTGGTCTCTTGTGATGGGTCCTGGAGAAGGAAAAAGGGCCAGTTTTCCATGAAGAAATCTTCTTGCCAAGGACATGAGGATGCCAGCAGGTAGCCTGCTGACCCAGATGAAATTGTTCCCTTTCTGACACTCTTTACAGTGGGTCATCACCAACTCACTGGGCTCTGTGTTGAGTTTCCTAGAACTGCAGCAACAAATTATCTCAAACTAAATAGCTTAAAACAATGGGTAATTTTTTCACAGTTCTAGGGTCCAGAAGTCTAAAATCAATGTGTTGGCAGGGCTGCACTCCCTCTCTCCCTTCCGGGGGAGAATCCATCCCTTACCTCTGGGCATTTGTCACTCCTTGGCTGCAGCCACATCCCTGCTCCAACCTCACATTCCCTCTGTGTGTCCGTGTCATCTCCCTCTGCCCCTCTCTATAAGGACTCATGTGATGGCAATGAGGGTCCACCTCGATACTCCAGAGTTGTCTTTCCATCTCAAAATCCTGAAGGTAATGGCATCTGCAAAGACCCTTTTTTCCAAATACGGTAACATTTAAAGTTCCAGGAATTAGGACTTGATGTCTTTGGTGAGCATTATTCAGCCTACCACGGCCTGGGCCATTTTCTCATATCCTACAAAAATCACTCGGCCTAGCTCAGACTCAGTGCTCTCATAAACAAAATGACTCAGTATCATACAGCTTTTTGTTCACCAGCAAGTTAGGTTCCACGTTTGCCTACTTGTAGTCCAAAGGGACAGAAAAAGATTTGATTTTATTCTGCATGCCCCAAGACATTTCTAAAACATGAGTGTGACTTCGTTCCTTCAGAGTTAGCTAGGTAGACATAATTGGACAGATTTCTCCATACATACCATTTTCTTTCTTGCTGCCATGTATTCATTTGAAATTTTAGTTCATTCAACAAATACTTATTTGCCTACTCTTTGCCCTGAATTCTTAAAATGCCAAATGAAGTTCCTGACCCCATGAAGCTTCTATTCTAAAGAAGACAGCCCAGTAAATGTGCTGTTAGAAAGCTGAGTAAGGTAGGGAAGGAAGAAAAGCCATAAAATGGTGTATGGTTGAAGTCCCTGCAGGGGCACTGGGGACTCAGTTCTGCAGGGACCTGTAGGAATGCATCACAGGACGGCCTGCTGGAAAGACAGGAGCCTGGAATGTGTTCCTGTCCACCACTGGGTGAGGTTTGCCTCCAGGACAATGACCTCCCTGTACTTCGGGCTGCACTTGGCTGCAGTCTGAGCAGACTCCTGCCAGTCCAGGGACAGAGTACACAGCACTCTTGGGGCAACAGTGGTATGGGAGGGGGTCTGTGCCTGCCTGCACAGAACCATTCACCACGGCTGCTGCTGAATTACAAGTGGGCCAAAGGCCATGACAGAGGCACCAGAGGCATGCGCTACAATCACCATAGCAGCACTTACCACGTTCTGCCTTTGCCCTTCATACACATAATGCGGTTAGTAACAGTTGTGAAATACTCGGAACTAAGCACACAGACCACATACACAATTGCCTAAGAGCAATTTACAGAGACCCAAAGTACCTACAAAGACAGGGGGCAACCACCATCGCCATCTGTTGGTGGAAAACGGAATTGACATGTTTTTAACCCTGGAGTAGTTCTGTTTAAGAGTTTATAATTGGAAAGTTTGTAAGCAGAGCAATTTCTGTAATTCTTATACCACAGGATTTTATGGGGCATAAATAATATAATTTATGGTAAAGTACTATGTCTATTATAAGATATTATATAAATGTTAGTTTTTATGAATTTATGGAAGGGCTTGAAGCCTCGTCTCTGTACCTAGCCCAGATTAAAAACCCCATTGTGGCCAGATACCCAGCTAGTATCCTGTTTAGAGACTGCTGCCCTTATTTTTTGCCTTCTGTCTGCAACAATCTTTCTGTGATTTCCACCTGCTAAAAGTCAAAGCCCGGTGCATATGTCACTCAAAAATGTAGATCATTGCCTTCTGTGCATTGCCCTTGCACCATCACTAAGAGAGCACTCACCATGTTACATTATAGCTCATTGCACAGATTTCTCTGGCCTTGTGTGATAGTGAACTTCTTCAAGACAAGGACTACACCTGATTCTCTTTGGTATGCCTAGCATGTAGCCTATTATTTAGCATATAGTAGGCATTTGATAAACATTTGTTGAAATCGTTGAATTAATTTGCCATCAAATAACAACAGCCTCTTTCCTACTTAGCCATGTCTCAGCAAGAAGCCAGGCCCAGCAGGATAGAAGAGATGAAGGAAATTCGTCTAAAATCTATTTACTTGGGGAGAAAATGCACTGTGTTCAATGAAATGATTCAGTTTCACCTTTTCTGTACATAGCTTCAGAACTGTATGTGATCATAATTTTATGTCAAATATCAAGTCCCGTAAGTCATGTGGAGATATGTTACTTTCTGGTACATAGTATTACATGATAAAAACAATACTAACTGTCCCACAGGAACTAAATCCTAGAGGTGTGGAAAGTGAAAATTCTAATGGTTTACCTAGTAATGGCTGGGCCTTGCACGTTAAAAAAAACACTCCCACCAACTTATAGATACTTAGATAATGCTCATGCTGATAAAATCATTGATGTTCAAGAAAAGAAAGAAATGTCTTCCAAAGGAGAGAAAAACATACGGCTCACTTTGAAATCGGCAGGATCCATTCCAATTAAAAAGATTGCAGACCAGAAGACCACTCGATTGGTGTGATGATGCCCACATGTGCTTAGTTTAAGGTAACTATGCTACGTTCATGCTTTCTTACCAGGAAGCAAAAACAGCTGCCAAGTAGGATGCAAAAAACTTTTTTAGAAATTTTCCTCTGAATTCCAGTGATGGTCTGCTCCACACAAGTATCCAGCGTTTCGTTAGCTCATTTGCAATACAGGCAAAATCAACGGCTACAGAGTAAAGAGTCGTCCCACCTGAGACAAAGGTATGGTGCAGCTGGGCCTCTGTTCACTTGTCTCCTAAACGTGCTCCTTCATCAGCACCTGGGAATCTACAGTCCTCTGCTGAGGAAGGGGCAATGGCAAAGCCACTCTGCTCTTCGCTCATGACATTCCATCTTCTGAACCGTCCTATAAAACGTGCTGACCTGTTCACACAGTGTAGCTCCCCTCCCTGGGCACGCTATTCTCAAGCTGGCTTCTACTAATGTGCTACTGCCTCAAAGGTAACATTTATTTTCATGGAGGTTTTTCTGGAGACCATCCTGAGAGTCATTCTAATGGCGGAGACTGAGGGCTCCTTGTCAAGTCGATGAGGAGGATATTTGCTTACAGTCCTCTTAGCACTTTCCACATCACACCATAGACCATCTATCACTCTCCCTCCTCTCAGGGAAAGACTTCTCGGTCAGCCAACAGAAGGAGCACTTTGGGGTGCCCCGAGAACAGTGGTCCCTGGCTCCCCATTCCAAGAGTCTCTTTATCACTTTCCTCCCATGGTCCATGAGAAAATAGTGAAGCAGCTCCTGAATGCTTGTTAATAAGGTTACTGCCAAGAGTTAGCCAGTGAACATCACATGCAATAGTTTGTCTTTATAAAGTTGCGAGAAGAATGATTTAGGGACAAGAGATGTACAAGGCATGTCCAGAAAATATCCAGCCACATACTATGAAAAATAGAGGCATTTATTGAAGAAGATACAAGAAACATTGTACATAGGACAATGACACCTCAGTCCCCTTTAAAGTAGGCACTGTAGAATCTCACAGAGTTCTCCAAGCATCTCTTCCACTGTTCAAAACACTCTTCAAAATCCTTTGCTGGAATCACCATTAGCTACCCTGTCATGTTTTCCTGAATCTCATTGATGATCTGAAATCTCTTCCCTTTCAAAGGTGAATTTATTTTTGGGAAAAGCCCAAAGTTGCAGGGTGCCACATCTGCACTGTAGGGGGGCTGAGTCACCTGGGTGATGTGATGTTTCACCAAAAATCTCTGCATGAAACAAGATGCATGAGCAGGTGAATTGCAACCATGATGAAGCTGCCAATCACCAGTTGTCCATAGCTGCAGCCATTTTTGTCATATTGCATCTCTTACCTGACAAAGAACATTAAGGTGGTTCTTCTTATTAATTGTTTGTCCTGGAGGGGCATACTTGTGATGGACAACACCATACCTATCAAAAAACACACATAATATGGTCTCTATCTTGCTGTGACTTTGCCACACTTTCTTTGGGTATGGAGAGCCAGGCGACTTCCGCTAGGATGACTGGGCCTTTGTTTCCAGGTCATATCTGCAGTCCCATCATCCACCTCCAGTTGTGACCTTCTTGAGGAAATCAGGTTCATTGGTAGTGGTTTGAATCAACTCATTAGCAACTGCCACAAGATGTTCCTTCTGTTCTGGTGGCAGAAGCCATGGAATGAATTTTGCCACCACACATTCCATGCCAAGATCCTGTGTCAAAAATCTCAGACACAGCAGCTTTGGGAATCCCCAGATCAGCTTCTCGTTCTTACACTGTCAGTCACTGATCTTTGTTGTTGCAGCCCGTACACGTTCAACATTCTCAGGTGTTCTGCTTGTTGCAGGCCTTCCAGAACGTGGATCACTTTCAACAGATTCCTGACCACCTTTGAAGCATTTGTGCCACATTTATTTGTGCTGCACTCATTGCGTTGTCCTTGAAAGCCTTCTGAATCATCCAAATACTTTCCACAGATGAGTGTTCAAGCTTTAATGCAAAACTTTATACAGATTCATAGCTCTACTCACTCAGTCATTTTGAATGTGACAGCCACACAGTACACATGCTCACTCAACAGCATCTACCATCCCTACTGACTAGTACAGTGAAGTCATCATTGTTCACACATGCGCATTCCCGTTTGCTCGCCTTGGCTACCAGGTTACATCGATGTCCCACAAACCATTCTCATTATGTTAACAATGGCTGGACTTTTTCTGGACAGACCTTGGTATACTCCATCATTTTCCCAGAGGAACAAAGGGAATATTATTTCCTTGTAACCCAACTATTTGAAAATGTTATACAAAAAACAAAAACAAAAAAATCAGGAGGAGAGAACATCCTTTCTTTTTTTTTTTTCCCTCCATGAAATCCCTTTAAACTTGAAGCTCACTCAGGGCTGCTTCTGTTCTCAGAAGCTGTTTATGCATCGTTTGTCTTTTTTATTTCTCTCTGGCTACTTCTGCTTTCTTCATGTCCTCTTCCAGAACTTCCAGAAGAGGCTGGATGGGAAACTGACTGTTCCCCCGGGATTACAGGGAACAAGCATGCCCTTTATAGAAGGTTTGCTCAGGCCCAAGGCCTCAGCATGTGCCCCTTCCACAGAACATGCTAGCCTTGCTTTACCTATGGTTAGAAGATTCCAATAAGAGTGTCAATAAATGTGTAACTTAAGAGATTAGAAACACACCAGAACTCAAACACAGAGAAATAGTTATACTCTCAGTGTAGAATACTCTGTAATCATATTTTACTAAGCTGAAATTAACCAATTGCACCCTAACCTTTCAGGAAGAAGACTGAGTGGAAGATAGTCAACACAAACATGGAAGGGCAGTGAAACCTGATGAAGCTAACACCCTGAGGTGACACTGTTTCCCGGCACCTTCTAGGTGAGGAGTATTCTAAATGTGACCAAAAAGAACACATACAGTTTTCTGGGAGGTGGAAACTGAGTTATCAAGTCTCACAGTGGCCTGGAATAAATACTTCTTTTTTGACAACAAACATTTTTGATAATAAAATTGAATTTTCTAGGTGCCTCAATACCAGAAAAATACCAGAAAAAATGATAGAATGCTTGTGTCTCTAGAAAAGAGACCTTCTAGCACTGGAAAGAGACACATGCATTCTGTCATTGGAAAACATTATCACCCCTCATGTAGTGATAAATTAGGCACAGAATTTATACATCTTCTCACACAAATTTGGCTAATTTACATCTATGACCACAATATTCAACTTGTGTTCACCACATTCAAAACTGAGCACCATACCCTCATAACTTCCCCAATAAATAACAGTAACATTTAACTCATTCTTACCACATTGCGGACGTTTTCTAAGCAATTTATCCACATTAATTTATTTGACCCTCACAACAACCCCATACAGGAGGAACTGCAATAACTACGACAATAACATAGGCTGACTTTTAGATGAGTAGGATGAAGAGCTCGCATACTGTCACGTAGCTGGTGCCCTGCAGAATCCGGCTCCCAGTCCTGCGTCCCGAAGCTACATGGTGACACCTCACAAAGTGCCCTGGTGGGCCCTGCCTGGGCCTCTAGCCAGTCTATCCAAATGCTGCTTCTTTAAGTTATGCAGAAGAATTTTTAGGTAAAATACAATGTATTAAATTTTGGATTATCACTGTAACTGATATGCAGCAAATAAAACTTGTTAACATATTTCACTTGGTAATATTTGATGCTCACAAAAGAATATATGCAACATTGTAAGTTGTAGGCATAATAATAAAATGAATACCTTTGAATTTCCACCCCTTCATGACTACAGCTTACCTTCACCACTGTATCTAGTGTGTGTTCCATATAATTCCTACCCCTATTTCTACTATATAGAAGAAATTACTCTGCTAAACTTTCAGCTTATAATTTCTTCCTTTTTATACTTTTATCACATATATGTATATGAATTAATCATATATATTAAATATATGTAAATATACATGAGTCTGAGCTTTATGGAAATAGTATCACATTGAATATACTTTTTTCTATTCAAATGTGTTTCCAAGTTTCATCCTTGTTGTTGTATGTACTTGTTACCTATTCGGGCAGCTAATTTCTAACTCTTTGCAAACCTGAAAAGTCAAGTATAGGATACTTAAATAAACGTTAATTCCTTTATAGAGATTCTATAATGGAGGGATAACGTGAGCTGATTCCTAAAGGGTAATTGGCTTGCTTGAACAGAAAAGAGGAATGTGAACATTTGAGGAAAAAGAGAGAAGAATGAGAAAAGTGTGAAGGCAGGAAAATTCAAGACACGTTTAGGTGAAAACACATGTTTTGCTCAGAACACTATGTTGAGGTCCGTGGAAGACAGCTCTCCAAGGAGTCAGAGAAGGAACAATCAGATGTGGAGAGAAACAGAAGTGTGGTGTTTTAGGAGCAAGGAGAGGTGTGGTTCAAGAAATAAAGGAGCCCTGGCTGGGGTGGCTCAGTGGGTTGCACATGGTCCTGAAAAGCAAAAGGTCACTGGTTTGATTCCCAGTCAGGGCATATGCCTGGGTTGCAGGTTCATGACCTGCAGGGCATGAATGAGAGGCAACTGATTGATATTTCTCCCCCTCTTTCTCTCTCCCTTCCCCTCGCTCTAAAAAATAAGTAAATAACTTCTTTAAAACAGAACAGAATTGACTGAGTTGAAAATTGTTGATGAGAGAAAAGTATCCCTTGGATTTTTCGACACTGTCATCAAGCCATCTACTTAACATTCAGTTCCTCTGATGCCTCTTATTCCAAGTCCATGGTCACCCAATCATGTTCTGATTAAGAACTGATTTTCCATGTAATTCTGCCAGCAGAGGGGAAATTCACCAAGATAAGACTTCAAGCGTTTCTAGCTCCTCTGCTAAGATATCTTATAAATTAATAAAGCAACTTCTAAAGGTGAGTTTGCTCCCCACATATGTATGACTACAGGATGTGTACTCATCAGCTTGGGTTGCTGTAACAAAATATTATATACCGCATGGCTCAAACAATGGACACTTACTTCGCACAGTCCTGAAATCTGGTCAGTCCAAGGCCAAGGTGTCTGCCAATTCAGTTCCTGATGAAAGCTCTCTTCCTGGATTGTAAACGACTGCCTTTTCTCTGTCCTCACATGGTAGAGAGAAAGCTATCTCTCTTTCCTCCTCTTTTATAAAGCCACTAATCCCATCCTGATAGCCTCATGCTCCTGACCTAAACCTAATTGCCTCCCTAACGCTCCCTCTCCAAATACCATCACATTGGGGGCTAAGGCTACCATACGAATTTTAGAGTAACACAATCCAATCCATAGCAGGGAGAAATGTGGGTTTCCCCAGGTGATCATCACAGTCCTCAGCACAAACTATTTCCCAGGTGTCTGTGTTCTAACTGGCATTGAACACCTAACATAAGTTCACCTCAAGGTCTGATCATTCTGTACTGCAAAAACCATGTCTCTGGCTTCACAATGTTAGCAAAATCCTGGAACTGGACACCCAGACAAACTTAGTACCAAGTGAGAGCCATCTGACTCCAAACCACTTCCCAGGCAACGATCACAGCTTCCAGAGATGAAATCCATCAACTAACTCTGCAGAGACCTTCAACCTCTTTGTGTTGAAGAATAATTAAACACGTTTCCTTATGTATAAACACAAAGAGGAAATATAAAGTTCGGAGAGCAATTTCTGACTTCTGTTCACTAAGGAATTCCTGAGTCCCTCAGCCAGTGATCAGAGAATACGATATTCTCTGTCGGTCTATTGCCCTCCCCCTCGTTCAGGCCTGGCAATCATTTGTGTGTGCCAGGAGCAATACCAATTCTGTTTTCCAGCAAGCTGCACATTATGTCTCATTGTCACTCATGCACTGCTCACAGTAAAATCATGGGACACAAGGCATTATCGATTGATTTACATTTAGCTTTCTCCGTGTTCTGCAAAACTGGCTTTCTGCTCTACTTGCTAACAGAGAAGTCTGCATGGATCAGTGACTCTCTTTTCTCCAGCTAACCTCAGGGTGCTATGTCTTTGTTCTCTTTACTCTGATCAGCATTAGTAGTCTTCATATTTTGACAGTACCAAAGTATTTTTACCCTTTTTTGCAGGAAATGTTACTTCCTGTATGATGTCAGAAGAAAAAGCCCTCTTCCCCATGGTGCAATCCCTAAGTCTTTGCAAGTGACGACATTATGCAACATGCCACCCACAACACTCACCCCACCCCACACCTGCCAACAGGAGCCATACGGTTTAGTGCCATCAATATACACATGTGTTAATGCAATACATTTTCTTTATCTCAAATCAAAGAATTTGTTAAAGACTCATGTAAGAATTCATTCCTAGAACCTTACAGGCTACTTCTATATGGTGTTCTCACAGCATGTTTTTGTACTTAGTTCCGCAACTTGGTTTTTGTTTTTTATCCATTTTAAGAGACTATTTCTTAATTTTCCTAGACTGAGATTTGCATTTCTACATTTCGCTTTTTGGTGGCTATGTCTCCTAACTTTCTTGCCACTTTGGGGTACGGTATTTTGCTACATCCTCAGGCCGCAGCCACAGCACAGATGTGACCTGCCCATTTTTCGCATCTTCCGATCTGAAGCAACTGCTGTTTCTGAAACTCATCAATTGCATCAATATTCCGTTTCTCAGATATTTATCCACAGTACAGCTATATGTCAAGTCTGTTTTGTCACTGCCAAAATCTGGTCATTGTGCAACTGCTTTAGACCTAAATGGTGTCATTCATTTTACAGAAGCATTGGTCCATGACAGTTTCTTGCAACAAAAACAACACTGCTTACTGGCAAGGAAATCATAGATTACAAAATTATAGTTTCTTTTTCCTGACTCAAATGACACTTTTTTTAACCTAAAGTCAATCATAAGATCTAACTATTTGTTTTATTAATTAAATGTATTCTTCTTCATTTCAGCAATTAATGAGCAAACTTTACTCCAAAGTGAACAGTTGAGATTTCGGAATATCTGCTCCCATAATCACACAAGGCCATACTCATTCCAATACTTGACTTTGTTAAGAGGACACAATCACCCATGTCATCCAAATACCTTTTCCCACTAAAAGAAACCAGGGATCCTTAGAGAAATGGCTGAATTCCAGGGCTAGAATCCAAAATGTATCTGGAACATCTTCCTGTGCCAGATAAAAAGGAAGTGCTCAAAAAATTATGGGAGAATAACCAGAAGATACAGCAGTCAACTTGATGGGACTCTCACTAATCCAAACTAGGATAATTTAATCATAAAAATAAATAAAGAAAAGACCTGCCCACTAATTTTTATAGAAGCTTTACTCATAATTGCCAAAAGTTGGAAGAAACCAGATGTCCTTCAGTAGGTGAATGGATATGTAAACTGTGGCACATTTTGATAATGAAATATTATTCAGTGCTAAAAAAGAAATGAGTATGTTTTTAAAATATCCATACTACCCAAAAGCAATCTATAGATTCAATGAAATTTCTATCAAAATTCCCATGGCATTTTCTACAGGAATAAAACTATCAATCATAAAATTTGTGTGAAAGCAATTTAAAGAGCCCAAGTAGCCAAAGCAAACTTAAGAAAGAACAAACTGGAGACATCACACTCCCTGATTTCAAAATATGTTACAAAGCTACAGTCGTCAATACAGCATGGTATTGGCATAAAAACAGATACAGAGAGGAATGAAACAGCATAGGAAGCCCAGAAATGAACCTCTGAGTATATGGTCAATCAATTTATGACAGAGGAGCCAAGAAAATACAATGGGGAAAAGACAGTCTCTTCAATCAATGATGCTGGGAAATCTGGACAGACACAGGCAGAAGGAAGAAACTGGACCACTATTTTACATGACACACAAAAATTAACTCAAAATGGATTGAAGATTTGAAGGTAAGACCTTCAGCCATAAGACTCCTAGAAAAAAACATAAGTGATAAGCTCCTTGACATTAGTCTTGATGATAAATTTTTGGATTTGATAACCTTTTTTAAGGCAACAAAAGCAAAATTAAACAAGTGGTGCTACAACAAATAATAAAGTTTTTTTTTTCTAAAAAGATATACAGATTGCCAACAGGTACATTAAAAGGGGCTCAACATGACTAATCATCAAGGATATGCAAATCGAAACCACAATGAGACATCACCTCACATCTGTTGGAATGGCTTTTATCAAAAAGACAAGAAATAACAAAGGTAAGGAGGACCTGGAGGAAAGGAAATACTTGTACACTGCTGGTGGAAATGTAAATTGGTGTAGTCACTATATAAACAGTATGACGATCCCCCCAAATTAAAAATAGAACCACCATATGATCCAGAAATTTCACTTCTTGGTATACATCTGAAAGAAATAAAACTACTATCTCAAATAGATATCTGCACCCCCATGTTCATTACAGCATTATCCACAATAGCCAAGATATGGACGTAACCTAAGTGTTTGTGGGTGGATGAATGGGCAAAGATTCATATCCATATATATATATATACAATGGGATATTACTCAGCCACAAAAAATAAAGAAATTCTGTTTTTTATAATAACATGGATGAACCTTGGGGGCGTGATGCCAAGTGAAACAAGTAAAAGAAAGGCAAATGCTGTATGCCTTTATTCTATATGGAATCTGAAAAAGCAGAAATCACAGAAAAAGAGAAAAGACTAGTGGTTCCTGGGGCTGGGTGGTAGGGTGCCTGGGAAGGTGTTGGGCCCAGGCTGGTAACTTCCAGCCATAATATTGTTAACTTCTAAGGATCTAATGCACAGCACGGTGATTTTCATTAACAATACCGTATTACATCCTTGAAAGCGAAGAGAGGAAACCTGAAATGCAATTACCACAAAGCATGGGAACAATGGGAGGTTGACGGTGCTAACGACCCTCGCTGTGGTCATCACTTCACAATACGTATACACGCCCCACCTCATCGGGTTGTACACCTTGCACTTACATATGTTTTATATCAGTAATGTCTCAGTTAGGCTAGAAAAAATCTAACATTTTTAATGTTAAAAACAACTGTTGTCGAAAGCAAAAATAAGCCATACTTTCAAATAATTCAGAAAATATATATACAGCTGGTGGGAACTATAAAGTAAATGTGGCAGAATGTTAAAAATTGTTAAAGTTGACTTTTCTGTAATATTTAAATCATTTCCAAATGAAAAAAAAAACAAGAGAGAGACAGAAAGAGAACCCAGTCCCAGGCCTATAGAATCAGTAACCCTAAAATTTCCTACTTAATTGATTTAGGGTGAGACCTGGATTAAGGACTTTTTTAAAAACACCTCTCCCAGTGGGTCAAAAGGACAGCCAGACTTGAGAATCGCGCAGCTATAGGGATTTACTAATCTATAAAATGCTGCCATAACATGGTCCATTAGATTTAAGCCCTAAATCTTCTCCTACCCCTCCCTAGTTTTTTTCAATAAGGTCAATTTCACAACCATTATAATTAATAACTGACGTTTTACACTAATAAGGCTAATATGAGAAAAGGGGTTCACTTTGTATATGAAATCCAGGGTCTATGCCCACCTGGCATCTGGGAGTCTTTCACTCACACCACCTTTGGGGTCATCACCTACACACCAGCACTGAAGCCAAATGCTCTCTGAAGACTGAATTTCATTACAAGGGCAAGAAAATTACCCTTCCTTGAGGCTATGTCAGTCACAAGAGCTCTTCTTCCTAAGCATGACAGTTAATCCTGAAGCAACCAGGTGCACACAGTCTAGTTAGTAATGAACTTGAGCAGGTCAGTAGAGGACCACATGATTTACATTCATTAAAATTAATTAAAACCACGGGCAGAAACTAAAAGCTAGCGACTTTTATAATAAACAATTATTGAACACCACCACAAACTACTTCTAACAGCTCTTTTAAAAACTTTTCTCTCCAAACAGTTAACTCTCTCTACCCCACAGGCTAGAGTTTAGTGTTGGATTTTGCATTTTGCAGAGAGGCTGATTTTGTTATTCAGAAACAGACTCTCAGGATGCTGGCGCTGTCTCCAGTGTAAACATGTAAACAGTCAAGCAAAGATTCATGACTTCATCTGATCCAGTGGACATGCAGTCTCCTCATATAACCCTTCATTCTTTCCACAAACATTTGTTGAACACCTGACTCCCTGAAAAGTGCAGTATAGGTATGTTTGTGATCTGAGAAGCACAGCATTCGGAAAGTACACAGATGAAATGTTTGACCTCCATGCTGGAGCCATCCGTGAGGACAGTTAGATCCACATTTTGGTCAATGCTTCAAAGTAAAGCTCTGTTTCAATCTCTAACTCGACCTTATAATCAATCTTTAAGTGAAGTTCTTTCTTTTTTTTAATTCTCATTCGAGTACGTGTTCATTGAGTTTTAGAGAGAGGGAAAGGGAAGGGAGAGAGAGAGAGAGAGAGAGAGAGAGAGAGAGAGAGACATTGATCGGCTGCCTCCTGCACATGCCCCATTTGGGACCCAAACCCACAGCCTAGGCACGTACCCTGACAGGAATCAAACTGGCAACCTTTTGGCATACAGGATGATGCGCCCTCTAACTGAGCCACACCAGCCAGGGCCTCAAGTGAAATTCTTTAGCTAGATAATAACAGCTCACTTTAATAAATGGTATAGCATTTATAAACTCAAAAGATACATTCCTGTAAAAAAAAATTGGGTGACACAATGAGTCAAATTTTATCAGTATTCAGTGATTCTAATTTTGTATCTTTTAAATAGATACTGAGAGAGTGATGTAAGGACTCATAAGAGATAAAATGGAAAGAGTGGTTAAAGACAACCAAGCCCTTGGAATTTATCACAAGTGGCGAACAGGCTATATTATAATGCACCACGCACTGGACTATGCACTGTTTCCTAATTGCAGTGTGAACTGTCATACCTCTGTGCCTCGACACATCCTATTTTCCAACTGGGAATCCCCTTTCATTCCTCATTCTGGAAAAACCTATCCCACCTGAAGTGAAGCTTCCATATTTAAGGCATACCGTAGGAACACATTATACGTAGTATGTTCTGTTTTGGATTTTTATTTGATTTGTTTTATAGGAGCCCATGAGAGCCAACATTATTAACTCCCATAGGATTAAACAAGTGCCTGCAAAGTGCAATAAATATTTGCCAAATGAGAACCCAGCTGAAAGGAATACTATCATTCTGAATTACTATGACAAAGATTTTTCAGATCGCTGAGCAGATGCTGTTAAAGAAGAAGAACATTTTTAAAAAATTATCTGCCCCAGCTTTTGACAAAAAGAAAAAGATATGGTAGCAAATATTGCTACTGTTCAATCCAATTAGCAAGACATATAGTCTATGCACAACCCACTGCTTTTAGAGACGCCTTAAGGAATTACACAACTTCCTTTCCCACCGAGATGTAGCACAGTTAGTTTTAAATGACAGTCACATTGTGGTCTGAGGCAAGACATAGTATTTATAACACTCTTGCAGCAGGCTGCATCTCTCCAGTTTAAGGCTGCAGATTCAAATAAAGACAATCAGGGCCCTGTTCCCTCTGGGAATTTAAACCAAGTCAACATTAGTAATAACCCTTTCCTCCTGGGATGTTTACCAATGTATCACTTCCCTTTAGTCAACAATGAGTATTTAGCTTGTCCCATAAAGCTGAAAATCAGAGAGTCAGTCATAGTTCTATCAATGATGGGAGTGGTCAAACATAAAGCCATCCTTTGCTTCCTTGGCTTTTTGTTTAACTCTTTATTATTCTGGCTGGTACACTCTAAGACTGAAGTCATTGTGCCTTTAGCCAAAACTAAAGTTCCTAGGTAAAATTCACTTCTATAAACACTCTTTAACTTTTCCAAAACAGATTATATCCAAGCACTCATCTTTACACTGCTCTAACTCAAGGCCATCTCCATGGCCAATTCAATGGCTTGCATTATTTGGAGACTAACACAGTTTTACAGAAAAGCACTTTCACACATTTTTGAAAGACCAGTCTTTTATATCCAGGTGAGGCTATTGTGTTCACTAAAAAAAAAACAAAGCCCAATTTCTAATATCATGAAAATAATTCAGACTTTCAAAGAGAGAGTATCATCCAATAATACTAAGCAGATACCCATAAATTTACTTAATGTCATCATAATTTGGTACAGAACATAAGCTTATTTTGCAATTAAAATTTTTTCACCCTGAAGAGTATAAATAATGTGGTCAATAAATGGCTTAAATGCCAACGGTTCAGATAAAATAAAACATTATAAAAAGAAAACACTATTCTCTATCAATTTCATTCTAAACAATGTATGTCACAAATGAGAATTCATTACTACATTGCAACCAGAGCAAACACTAAATTTCTTTCTTCTGCTCAATTATTTCAATTACCTAAATTGATCATCATTCTTTTTCCCTCTATTCCACTTCTGCAAATCAATATCAAATCATAGTGAAAGAAAGGCCTAGATGAGGTGAAAGATTGAAATTTATACGAGCATTCCTCAAATGTATTTCTGTGCTCTTTCCATTACCCTAAGTTCAACTAGAAATTCAGACCATACAAGAAAATTCAGCAATGAGAAACTTATATTTTATCCATATAATTCCTGTACATATTTCACTTCAAATGTGAAGTTGGAAGATGACCATGGCAGAATTCATTTCAATAAAAAATTGGTTGAAGGGGGAGGACAGAAGAAAATTAACTAGAAATGTATGTGATTCTAAGGGTCACTGTCACTTAGTCAGAAATCAAATTCTAGAAGAAAATATTTCAGTCCTAAGGAGCCATCTTAGCTCATAATTTGTTTGAATTCTTTGACTAGACAGTATTTAATCCAGCATGATAATAGTTACAACTAACCGATCCGAACGCCTCATAACAAACAGAAATGTAGGTGCTGTCATTACTCTTGCTTCACAGAGAAGGAAACTGAAGTTCAGAGAGGCTAAGTAACTTGCCAAGTATGGGGGAGCTGGGATCCAAGGACAAGCACCTGACTCCAGAGTCACCATGCTTCACATCTTCTAAATCATTTCCACACAGAACGTGTTCTCGAATCTGGCCCTGCCTTTCACTACCAAGGTCCCAGAAAGTAGGGAAGAGGGTGTTAGGAAAGCACCCTCAGTAGAAAAATAGAAGAAAGTCATCTATTTCTTTGGGCCTTGACAATTCCAGCCTTAGATGTTGTGAACCAAGAATAATTCATTCACTTCATTTTTTTCTACCCAACTGTAATACTTCGTGTCTCTGGAATTAGTAGACCTAGAATTTTATCATATGTGAAAAGGAAGCCGCTTTATTTATGTAAATATTTTATTCTAAAAAGCTTTGATTTGCCCTGACTGATGTGGCTCAATGGATAGGGCATCTTCCCACAAAACTGAAAGGTCGCCAGTTTGATTCCTGGTCCGTACACATGCCTGGGTTTCAGGCCAGGCCCCCCGTTGGGGACGTGTGAGGCAAATGATTGATGTTTCTCTTGTGCATCAATGTTCTCTCCTTCCCTTCCCCTCTCTCTAGAAATAAATTAATAAAATCTTTAAAAACGGAAACTTTACCTAAAAAATGAAAATAAACAAAAATGAAAGCTCTGATTTGTAGATCTAAATCTGCACGTGGGCAACTCGACAAGAACTCACCATTCATATTGGAACTTTGCTGCCAAATAGAAGGGCTTGTGTGTATGTGTATTTAAGTGATAAGTAAAAATAATAGAGGGATTTCCAGAGTTTTCAGGGCAAGGACGAGGAACAGGAAACAGATTTGTGTTGACTGAGATTACAAATGAAGAGACCTGAAAGGAAGTGTCGGAGCTTAGGGGTACTGCCATTGTACTGCTGCAGTCATGGTACGGAGCATGTGGAAAGTGCGGGGGAACAGAGGAAGTACGTGCGCCTGATGCTCACACAGCTGTGAAGAGCATTGCATTCAATCCACCACTGAAATTGACTCTGCCTCTTCAAATAGGCGGAAGGGTAGAACACACGGTATTTTTAAAACAGGGAAGAGAAAAATCGTCAGATCATTTTCTGACTCTAGTCCTGTTGGTTGTTGTTGAATTAACAGAACATTTTGTACGTGAGCAAATTATCAAATCTTTAAATACAATATGGTACATTTTAAAATATCAGTTCTAATTATATTTTCTTTTGACAAAGTAATTATACTCCAAGAAACTGTGATCAGAACACTTTTTTGCTGCCAAATCTGAGAACAGAAGGTGGAAAAGGTACACTTAGATTATGTTACAAAAAGCTGGCTAACCTTTATATAACTTCTTTCTTACTCTTGTAAAAGCAAGGCTTAAAAATAGACTAACAAACACAAATTTTAATCTTCTTTCAAGTCACTCATTGATTCGTAATTTAATGTTCTTTTGTACAATGGTGGCAACATACTGTAGCCAGCTTTTTCCCTCCATGGATAAGTTTTGTTCATATTTAAAATCACAGGGTAGAGCAGAGGTTTTTTTGCTATTAGTCCAGAACAAATGAATTGAACCCTAAGGCCTCTTTCTCCCAGGGGAGGTAATACAATGCTCTCCACTGGTACTTTAGATTTCAAAATTTCCAGCAATACCTCTTCCCAGGACTCTATAACTATTTCTTTTCTTCAGAGGTCTGTAGCCCCTTCCACTTCCTTTTCCCCTCAACTTTTGTCTTAATGAATAAATGTTTCTCTCAGTCACCTGAATGGGATTCATTTTGCCTCTCTCTGCCCTGAAATTGGTCCCTCAGGATCCTATCTGGCTTGCCTGCGAAATCCTTCACACAGAGGTTTAGGGGCAGCTTTCAGCTACAAGTCCTGATATCCCTCAGCTTTATCCTTTTGTTGGTCGTTTTTCTTCCCCCACGAGAGGGAAAAAAGGTCCATAAAATGCAAATGTGCAGTGAATGCACAAAGAGCACTATGTTCTGGTGAATTTGTTGGTGCAGAATTTTCTCTATACAGTTAGTGTCATTTTGAATTAAATTCACCAAGACTTGGTCAGTAAATATTAGGAATGACATATATTCTGAATTAAGGAGAAGGGTATGGGGAAGGGTAGGAGAAGCAAAGGGCATGCTGATAGGACAGAGGAGGAAGGTAAATAAGAAGAAATGTAAGTAGCACATCGTCTTTGCCCCCAGAAGACTTGCAATTCGGAGGAGTATATTTACAAGCATGAAGCACTTTGAGGAGGGCATATAAAGTGCCAACGTAAAGCAATACTTTGGTTTCGTAGGTGGGTCTAGACATGCTACTAAGCCTCACTGCACTATCAGATGCTTCAAGGTTTAGAAGGCTCTCTGCTGGAGACAGCAGAATTGAGGCAGACACAAACCTGAAGGCAGAAACAGAGCAGGAGTGATGCGTGGGTTTCAGTTCTGGGAAGTTTCATCTCCAGAGGTGAGCAAATCATTGGTCAGCATTAACAACGATTTACAAGTAACATAGAGATGCTGGATTAAATAATTTCCACTTCTACCCTGTTAAAGATGACACATGAAAATGTATTTTTGTGTATGGACTAAAAATAAAACATCCTAGAGCTGAAATGAACGAAAAACTCACAATAAGCAATAAACTTGGTCATCTTCCTTAGCTGCTTCTAATCATCTTGGTGACTGGGTTTTTTAAAACCCTCTCATCATTGTCATGCTCTTCTTTCCCTTTCTGTAAGTGATTAGCGGTGCCTATTTTGTGGGACTGTCACTTAAGTAGTTTGGTCTTTCTATTGTGACAAGTAGTATACTTTAAATTATGATACTAAACTTTCAATGACATACTTGTTTTTCTCCTCTTTTGACATTTGTATATAATTTGTATTCATGAAAAACTATAATAAGGTCCTATTATTCATTTTTTTAAGTCTAGAGGAGGAGAACCATCCTTAATTTTATTTGTATTCACTTTTCAATGCAAAACACAGCCCTAAAAATCTCCTTGATTTATTACAGTATTTTATTGTGTTCTGTATTTTATTGGTTTCTTACCCAATAGTTAAATGTCTAAGCCATATAATTTCTCTCTTGAATAGTTGGGATTAGAAAAACAATCTATTTTTGGTGAGAATCATGAATATTGGGTGTGTCAAGAAAACTTTAGTGGTCTCTTAATTTCATGTTTATTTTCTACAGATTCTAAAAAATGTAGCCGAAGTCCTAAAAATTACAATTAATATTTTTTGTCTTTTACTTACCCACAAAAAAGTTATTGACAATGCTATGCAGATAAATTTCATAATTAGAAAGAATTCAACCAGGTAGGTTCTTAAGACTCCTAAACTCTTTCTAAAGTCATATATCAACCATCTAGGGAAGCATCATAGGGTTAGTTAAAATGTCTAGGGTACTGTGTAGCCAATGGAAATATCACTGTACTAACTAAAGAGTAGACTGGCCCTTTTTGACAATTCGAAACACACTCTATCTTTTCTAATCCAATTTCTAAAATGTGTTTAACACCGAGCTTAGTACCTGGTCCAACTTCCCTGCTTAAAACTTTCTTTCCCTGGAAGTCTTCCCAAGAAGCCTTCCCAGGCCTGCTCATCTAAGCCTGTGGTGGTCTTTCTCTTATTTTGAATTCCTATCTCATCTAGGAACACACCTTGCTCTTCACCGTCAATGTTTGCCTTGGAATCAGTCTCAACTATTCCATGATTTCTGTCTTGTGCTCCTCAACTAGATGTCACGGGCAGAGAGAAACGTGACGTCTTTTGTATTCCCCACAGACCCTAGCAGCATCTGGGTGCACAGTCATCACTTAATAAACACTTCTGAAATAATGAGTGAGTAAACGGAACAAAAGGATCTACTCCTTATTCTGAACCCCCAATATTCTAACCTGAAGGAGAAATACTGCTTTTACTCATGCACAACGAACGTACAACTGAAAAAGTCTGCTTTATGACGTACTTTGATTTGTTTGACTTCTGTGTGTTTCATACTGTCAACCTGTGTGCTGACAGACAATGGCTTTTGTTTGACTTCATCACCTTGCTGTGCTGCGTCCCGCTAGTGTTTACACACCTATGAGATACACTACTGAAGGGAGAGACACAGTTGGCCTTTGTACTGTGTTAAACAATGATCAAGTATCAGTGATCCCATGTGGTTCAACCTCAGGACCTCTTTTTAAAGGATCAACTTCAGCCCCATCATGTCACTGTGACGTGTGTGTCTGGGTGTCGTGGGGAACAGGAAATTGGATACGGAAACCTGAAAATTGACAGAGAGAGAAAATGAGGGGAAAATGAAGTGATCTGCTCAGATGCTACTTTGTCTGTTTCTGATTTTTTTTTTTAAACTCCAACAGATGAACTTCTTTTGGGGTTTCCCCATAGACTGCAAGCAGAAGCTACTGGAGGAGAATTCATGAAAGAGGAGCCTTGGGGCCCAGGAAGGGGAGGAAGCCTAGGGAAGACTTGGGAGCCATGGGAAAGAAAGGCACCGAGTCAGGGAAAGCTGGCCTGGGCAGACTTGCCCTAACGCTGGGCTGTGCCTGCTGAACCAACAATGTAAAGTTGCTTGGTGGTTACCTGAGTGCTGTGGCAGTGGAATTGTTGTTAATGGACCAGGAAACCTGTTTAAGTTAATTGTCAGACGAAGAAGATTTCTAATTCAAAACATCTCTAGGCTCCTGAAGAAGCCTATTCAAAGATAATTTGATAAAGATAACTTTTGCTTTGAGATTTTTTTTAGTAAATAGAAATATATTTAATTTAGCTTTGTTTCCTGAAGGACTCATTAATTTTCTTATGCTTTTTTCCTTCTAGCTATATTGTTATAAAATTAATGTTAATATATTTATGGATAAGTAAAAATGCTTTTTGATCTC
>VMDR010008420.1:0-36658 GCA_007922815.1 Macrotus californicus | reverse complement strand
AACTAAGTTATAGGACTTTTGTCTTTGTTAATTTTCTGTATTTTTTGTCTTTTCTTTTAATTGACTTATTTTTATTCTTTATAATTACTTTGGCATTAATTTGTACTTTTACTTGTCTGAAGGAAACTTAGATGAGTTTTAAATCTTCTAATATGAGGTTACAGATTTCTAAGGGGTTCTTTTGTTGTGTCCTACAGATTTTAGGGTTATAGTTTTCATTATTTTGTTAGAATCCTTTCTAATTCCGTGTCTTTTTCTTCTTTAACCCATGGGTTATTTAGATGTACAATAAATGTACACATATTTGGAGATTTTAAAAATATTTTATTGATTGATAATTCCGTTGTGGTCAAAGAACATACTAAGATGTCAGTCTTTCAAATTTGTTGAACCTTATTTTATGGCCCAGCAAATGTCCTACCATGGGGTATGTTCTGTGCTCACCAGTGAGCATATGTACTCTGCAGTTGTTGAGGAGAGGGTGACGTATCTGATTGCCTTTTAACTTCACTCATGTTTTAGTTCCTGTGGTATTTCCAATAGTGCTTTATCACTCACAAAATAGAAGTGTTGAATAAAAACAAAGCCTCAGTTTTAAGTCAGTGAAATTGTTCTAACTGGGAAAGATGGTGTTTCTCTAGATGCAAAATGTGAACAATCATCTGATCATACTCAGAATCTGTTGTTAAAAGGGCTTGAGAGTGATAAACTGATAATATGAACTCATACAGTCACTTTTCCCTATTAGCTGATTTTGTCAGTCCCAAATTTTTTGAGCAAAACCATTTTGTTTCATTTTAATCATGAATTGTAATTTCAAAAATAAAAAATTAAAATAAATGGTATAAGCCATGTTAGCAAAAAGTGAAATAACACCTTAAATTTGATAAAGAAAAACCAGATGGATTGGATATTCATGTGAATCTGTGTAAGATGTGGGGCTTAACATTTACATTTCAATGTAAATGTTAATGTAAATGTGGGCTAACTCTAACACCACAAAGATTTGATTCTATTTTGAGTCTGGAATGTTCTTTCAATAATCATGAACTTTGCGTAGACACTGAGTCTTAGTAAGATGTCATGTTCGGTTGCAGTAGGGGAGCAGAGTCCCTGTTAGGGACGCCTTGTTAGGGAACAAAGGGTTCTGTGTGCCACAGCCAGATGCACAGCATTCCAGAGGGAAAATTAGAGAACTACGCAAGAAACCGCCGCAGGACAAGCCAGAGATCTCGTATTTTTCAGTATTTTCTACTGGTACAGAAGTTCAGCAGCTGAATGATACAAATCGTCTTGTCTCACAGGTCCATTACTGTACTGATATGTGACTCTTGTGCCTGAGACATCTGGACCTCAGTTTAATTGGTTCTCTGTATTGACAGGGTGATTTGGAGGCCGTTCCACTTCTGGAGCAGTTGTGGCTGATAAATCAGAAGCACAGCCTTGCTGCCCAGGCTTGTCTGTGTGGAACAGCTGTTGCCCTTACCCAGCATTTAAATAGCCTGCTCTGTATCGCTTCCCAGACTCCTCTGAGGATACTTTTTGCATCCTAAAGACCGCCTTTGTGTACTGAAAATAGCAGCAATTTAACATATAAGCGGAGTGTGTCCCAAAACATATATACACGCTTGACCCTTAAACAACGGGGTCAGGGGCACTGACCCCTGTGCAGTTGAAAAATCCCACATAAGTTTTGACTCCCCCAAAACCTAACTACCTCTGATATCTGCAGGGGATTGGTTTCAGGACCCCTTGTGGATTCCAAAACCCACAGATGCTTAAGTTCCTGATACAAAATGGTGTGGGTTGTGCAAACTTGATCATTAACTCGGCATAGTGTTGCAGAAGTGAGGGGAACCAGGTTTACCGAAGTAATTGTAGTGATAGAAATGCATTAGCCCTAGGAGCTACTGAGGTGTCCATTCTAGCCTAGCACAGAAAAAATAAGTAAGTATAGATCAAGGCATACAGTCTGCTTCTGCATCTGTGAACCCCCAACCGCAGACTGAAAAGTTACAGATATTTATTGAAAAATCTGCATATAAGTGAACCTGTGTAGTTCAAACCCATTTTGTTCAAGGGTCAGCTGTTTTTGATTATTAAATCTTGGGTCAACAAGCAATATTTTCATTAAAAAGATACCTGTTCTGTTGATCCTTTGCTTCCCAATAATGTTTACCTTGCCTAACTCTGCAATAAATACAAAGAACAGGGGTTCTGTAAGAGCCAAGAACAGATGGCACTTTGAGCCCTGCCACCTTGCTCCAACCAGAAAGATTCACTCTGTTGCAGAAGATATTCTTTTTAGGAAGGGGTTATGATGCCCTAAAATATTTAAAACTGAATGTCTGTGGGGAACTCAGAGTCTGTGCCCTTGAAGCACTTAGTCTTGTGGGTAAGGTAAGACAGAACTATATGGAAACCTAAAATCCTAAATCACAGTGTAAACAGATTATACTGAGTCCCGAGTGATTCACAGTGTGGGTCCCGAAGATGCCAAAGCATCTGGGGCTGTGACAGGGTTGGGAAGGAGCTCGAGGCCGAGTGTTTTAAGAGAAGGAAAGCAGTGTACGGTTATTTCTTTGACCATATGAGATGCGTGTATTTCGGTAAGGAATGGTATGAACCTCACAGTTTTTATCTCCTCTTTACAGCCAGAAGAGCTGAGAGAAATCATTGAGAAAACCAGAGAGATGGAGCAGAACAATGGTCACTACTTTGACACGGCAATTGTGAATTCAGACCTTGATAAAGCCTATCAGGAATTGCTTAGGTTAATTAACAAACTTGATACTGAACCTCAGTGGGTGCCATCCACTTGGCTGAGGTGAAGGGAGCCCTTCCTGTGGCATGATTGGACTTGCTCTGGCAGACTGCCAGTACGAAGGTAAACCCGATACTTCAGCAAGACTCCGAGGGTAAGGTGGCAGGCAGTGTAGACCTGTTCTTCGATCTCAAACTAGTGAGAAGGAAATCCCCGTAATTTGTTCACAGCGGTCTTTATTCTCCGCGGCTTTATGTTCTTGCCTCATTTGGGGGTTCTAAATGGATGCTTTCAACAGAGCAGTTCCTTCTGTCCACGTAAAAAGCTTTGTCTTCTGCCTAGTCACATTTCCATGAAGTATGTGTATATACACAGCAGTCCATGTCTCACATAGTTATAAATATTGATGTTATTTAACAGTTAACTTAAATGATTTCGTGGGAATGGAGGGTGGGGGGCTAGGGACCGTGCTTCTGTGTACTGGGCAAGCCTTTATTTGTAAGAAAACTGGTTTCGTCATCAGAAGTACTTTGCTTAGATTTTTTTATGTGCTACAAGTATAACATACACATCAGATTTCAGTAACTTAAAACAAAAGATACATTAAACATTGTTTATAGTGATTTAAAAAAATTTTTTAAGGTGCCACTTTGGTCTGGAGCCACTCTGTTAGGCTTGAATTCATTTGTATGTCTTTTAACTGTTAAAAAACATTCCATTAGAAGCACCAATTTTTAGCTCAAACTTTGTGGGTCAGACTTTACTGCACACTCTGATCAGACTCTGATCTAATTAAGCATATACAACATGCTGCTTTTTAATGATTTTCTGAGTTTTGTCCTTAAATTGTCACAGCTAGTTAAAAAACTGTGCTTCCCCTCTCTGCTCTGCATAGTCCGGTAGAGTGCCTGTCACACTCTTATGAGTGGTGGGTGTTCAGGTAGACTGTGTTGGCTGTTCAGGCTCCTCGTGATGCAGTTTCACATACACGAGAGGACTGGCACGTTCGTTTTCGCATTTCTGTATGTGAGCACGGTGTACCTTGACAACTGTGCGATATGTAGGTAATAAACTGGAATTCTGTGATGAATACAGCTGCTGTACTGTAAACTAATATTTAATAGATTGACAAATGGTCGTTGATAACACTTGTTCAGCATTGTACTAAAATCTTCTCTGAGGGGAGTACTGTGACAGTTGACTTTGAGATCAGAAGGAAAGGATGACCTGAATGTCATGTGAACATCGTAGGAAAGAACATAGGGGCAGGACGGTTATGCACATACAGAGGTTTTTACCCTGACAAGGTCCGCCCTGTGACCATGATGCAGCAGCTTGCTAAACCCAGAAGGCTAAGCTAATGGGTTTTCACCCTGGCATGGAAAGGTATTTTGTGGTCTTTTGAAGCCTCCGGGGATGGTGTGATGTGACGAAGAACCTCAAATGTGAATATCCTCGTTTTATTTTCATGGTGGCTTTAGCTACAGTATTTCCTGTTCTCAAAGCTAAACACTGGAATAACATTGAGTTGTCACATAATTTAATGTAAGCAGTTGTTTCTAATTAGTGGTTTGTCTCAATGTCGTGTATATATTTGATTATTTTCTCTTATATAGAATTTTATTTGAACAAATGTAGACAGTTTGTAAGTTGCCTTTTTCTGTTCACATTTGCACGGCCTTGAAGTTGG
Source organism: Macrotus californicus (assembly GCA_007922815.1). Classification (NCBI taxonomy): domain Eukaryota; kingdom Metazoa; phylum Chordata; class Mammalia; order Chiroptera; family Phyllostomidae; genus Macrotus; species Macrotus californicus. Next base: position 32,204 of record VMDR010008420.1, on the reverse strand, counting down.
CTGCAGGGAGTGTCTCCTGTGGAAGTCCTTTCCAGAGACTGTTCGTCAGGGAGAAAGTGGCACTCTTGGGTTGGGGAGGGATGCTCTACACACTGTCACTTCAGGTCTGAGACACTCCACGTATTTTACAGCAGGAGATGCAAAGCTCACACTAAGGGTCCGCATTGAAAACTAAGAAACGCAGCTCTTCATCTTCTCAGTCTTGCAGTTTACTTCCCCTCAGGAACAAAGGCAGTCTGTGGTGGACGGTGGAGTTTTGACAGCTGTTTCGACCCTAAGATCTGAACTGTTGGAAGTTCAGATTACGTTAGAATGAGCTTCCTGGTAGTGCCAGGAAGTGGCTGTTGTGCTGTCCCAAGTAGCCTGCGTTAGCCCACACTAGGCCACGTGCCAGAAGACTCAGACACGGCTTTAACAAGCAAAACCCCTCCCAAGGCACATGCCGAGCCATCGTACACTCTAAGAAGTGTAAGGTGACGAGACATTTTTTGGGGTCAGTGAAGTCTTACAGTTCTTCTCTAATCAGCAGTGGTGTGGGCAGAGGGACAGGAACGTTAGTCCCAGGTTGTCGCCGACTTCCTTGAAACACAATGGAGAACACCCTTGCTGGTTACCCAGCTAGTTGTCGAGCCCTGTGGCCAGGTCCGTGTCCTGTCCCTCTGGTTCTGACTGGAGACTCTCAGTAGGGGGGGTCTCACCACTTACAGGAATGAGACCAGTAGCTAACACGGTGCACATGGTAGTTCAAACAGGGAATATCCTCCTTTACTAAATTTTCTTAAGTCAGACAGATGGCAAGGAGAGTATTTAGACTAGTCCAGATCTGCTTTCTGTGAAAATCTAGTATCTGGATTTTTTCCCCCATTTTTCATGGTCTAAGGAATAAGTATTGATAAGGAATAATTTGAATGTAATTTCATGAATGTGTGTGGAAAACATGAACCAGGGATTTAGCCTTAATAAGGTAACCTTTCTGACATTTATCGTTAATACTTTGTACTCTCATCCTGTACCTGCACTCTTGTTATTTTGAGATGTCATACTGCACACTGTATTGTAAAAATAAAGAGTCAAGTTATATTTCAAATAAAGAAAGCCACTGAGTACTTTCTCTTGCTGTATTTATATCCTCTGCCATTCAGGATTCCAGCATATCTAACAACTACCCTGGCTTTACGTTTTTGCCAGAAGTCCTTCCAGTGGAACCTCTGGGTGAAACACACGGTATCTTTTAACTTCCTCTTCACCATGGGGGAATGCCCTCTAATAGGTTCTATTTCCTTAATTGTTGTCTTAAAAAAAGAAAGGAACAACTCATTTTAAATATTACTGTTTATACCATAGTCACATTGAAATTGGCAAAACTGCTCCGTGACAGGCAGAACAGAGACCTGCCACGAAGAGTAGCACAGGTGAGGGCTTCCACGAAGCTCGAGGACAGCAGCGCCACAGAACACAAGGAGGCCGCAGCGATCGCAGACGGCAGCGCCCGGCGTGTGAGCGGGTGGGGAGGTGCTCGCGCAGTCGGTGGCCCGGGACCACTGCTGTCTCTAAGGGGAACTTCCTAACGTGCTGGGTAAGCCGAGCGCTTGTAACACAGATGCAGGTGGAGTAGGGCGCTCTTCTGCAGCATAAACTTGTACAAGTTTCTGGACAGGTTATCGAAATCTCATCTGTGATAAATGGTTGCTAAATTAGGGTTCTGCAAAGGTGCTCCCATAAATGGACGTTCAGGGAAATTTTACAACCAGTGGAATTCTCGGGCCGAAAAACAAACAGTTACATAAACCAAACCTACACACCAGGAACTAAAATGGTGCCACGTCAGGGTTTCTGAAAGAACCAGAGCAGGAAAGACTATTCAAACAGAAGGTCCTCATCCTTCTCCTCGGCCAGGAGGTTGGCAGGCTCCGTCACCTCTCCGGCCGCCCTCCGTTGCTCCAAGTCCCTCTCAGATTTTTCCTTGAGAATCTTTTTCTTCTCCTGTATTTTCTTTAACCTGTAAAATAAACGAATTCTCTCAATGCCGTTTCAGTACTAAAGTCGATTTGCTCCTAGTTTTGTAACAAGGATAATAAACACAAATTACAACAAATTTTTACTTTAATTTCAATTTCAGTAATTTACAGCCCATTAAAAAAGATCTGAGGTAGAACACATGTATTTTAAGCTAATAACTGACTTCAAAAGCTTCTATCCCAAGGTGAATAAACTTTGAAATCCATTCCTGGATAATTTATTAAAACTTGGGAGCACTGCGTTTAGATCACCACAACTGTGAACATCACTGAAGGATGAAAACTAACCTCTGATGATTAGGGTTATAAGTCACACACTACTCGGTTCAGGATGACCTGTCCCCCACTTCCGTGAGCCTGGCGCACTGACCCTGCACACCACCTAGTCAGTCCTTGTCATCTCTGCCGGCTTCCATGCTCATGATCACTATGTCCGTGTGTCACTTCTCCCAGACTGCACGGATTCTCTCATGTCCCCTCCTGGAACGTCCTCAACATGCAACCCATACTGATTGATTGCTTAATTCTGGTTTCTTTTTATGTGGGAGACACCCAACCTAAATCAGTTTCATTTTTTTAAATAGGTATTTGACCAAAATTTTTGGAGATGCCATGCTTTTAGTTATCTGCAAAACTAATAAGCATAGATCTGTCTTCACAGCCTTTGGCGATATTATTTCTTGTTTCTTACGTATCAGTAAAATACAAGCTGTGCTGATTTTACAGAACGTGAGCCAACCAGAAATTCAGAAAACGGAGACTGGAACACGGAAAGCGGAACACGATCAGCAGCGGCCCGTGTCGACAAACCTGTAGAACTCTTCTCGCTCCCTCTCGTCCAGCTCTGTGATGATATAGGCGAGGGTACGCTCGATCCGGGGAATGATGACTAGGGTTGAAAACATTCACGCGTGAGAACTTCAAACCACCGTTTTCCAAGCTGCCAGTGCCCATCTGTATACCAGGTCCTTATTTTTTTCTATTTATAAAACCCACTGACGTTTAACGCAGAGAATTTAGAAAACAAAAACAAAAGTATAATCCAGCCACCCTAAAGTAACTGTTTTAACTATTTCGGTGCATGCCCTCTCGTGTCTTCTATAGACAGGTACCTTTAGACCACGATATATATGACACTGAACCACATGTTGCTTTACATCCACAGCAATCCACTGTCGGACTGGAGCATGGAGGCAGACAGGATGCAGTGAGGTGAGTTGTGTCAGTCACAAGGTCCTAGTTTACCTAGAATTCTCCTGTTCTCATTCTAGAATGTGAGCTCCCTGAGGACTGCCGCATCCCTCTTGTTCTGGTTGCAGTGCTGTGCACAAGGGCTGGTGCTCCCAAGCAGTCAGGAGATAACTTCCTTTCACACTAATAGAGCCCGAGCGAAATAATTTCTTCGCTATTCAAATTTTACTCCTTTTTTACCTTAAAATCGAAAAGATTTCCCTTTAATGAAAACTAAATTTCTTAAAAAGTATTGTATCAACACTAAGCAGTCATAGTTTTAAGGAATGAAATAAAAGAGATGGGAAATGATGCATCAAATGGGAAACTTATTTTCAGAAATCAAGGAGGACACTTTATAGGAGAGGGATTTCAAGTTAAATATTTAATGTGTTCAAAAGTTGTACCACTCACTCAGTCATTGGAAAGAACTAAAGAAAACACTAGAGCTCTTGTGGGGTAGTTTCTAACCCTTTATTCATGTATAACTAGAAACGAGTAAAATATTCCATAATTTTGAACTCCCCACCCCCCAAATCACACACCTTGTTCTACCAAAGCACCGAGTGACACTGCTGCACGGCTGACTCTGCAGTGCCTGACCTAGCAGTGGTGTAACTCAAGTGCAGGCAGGAACCGTGGATGAACAAAAGGGCTGCACAGCAGCTCGCACTCACCATGTTCAATGGCGTTTACACGCCTGTTGGTTATCTTAATGGCTTCATCCAGAGTAACAAAGGAAGTCTGAAACAAGAGAACAAACACTAAGCACAGAGTCTTCCTATCACGCCCTGCTCCCTCGGCTCCACTCAGCACTTGTAGAGAACACCTGGAAACCAAGACCACTCTTTTCAACATGTTAAACTTCTTGTGAGATTTCCACAGAGGTAACACTTAATCTCCATGCTATTATAATTTGTTTACTTCAGACTTAAGTTATAAAAATGGCGAGAGGAGAGAATCTTGTGTGAATGACCTACATACACATTCACTGGGCACAATGGGAAGAAACAACACGGCTTTCCCATGCGAGCCACGTTGTACTTCCATGAAATCTGGCGTTAACTGTTGCTGTTCTCGACCAGCAGAGCGAAACCGCACCACTGCTCGTGTTGGTACCAAAAGTTGGGACCAAGGTGCAGAAGCCACCATTCAAAATCAAAACATCTTTGGCTTGTTTCACAGGGGGCCATGGAGACAGCCTGAAGCACTGAGTGCGGTGTGCTCTAGTCAGGATCTGAATCTCCACACTTAGATATTAAAAATCAAAGTACAGGAGTGCTCCAGCAATTCTTTGCCTACCTGCAGCGAGGCCAGTTCCACCAGTAGTTCCACTGCCTTGGCATAATTCCTCTTTAATTTAGCCAGCTGTTCCCCACCTCGGGCTAAACCGGTCAGTTCATAACCTGAAAGAACCAGTCAGACAACATTTGTAATTGTAGAATGATAATCTCCTAAAATTCCCCAAGAGATAAGTCAGAACAATGCCAAAATGGAAAGACAAACTCACTATCTGTAAAATGCAAGCATGGCATGCCCATCTCATTCCCCAAATATTACATATAGAACATGGTGCTGAACAGTTTCCCACAAGGACCGCATTCTAACTGCAGAAGTTTTAACCAACCCCCACGTCACCAGCTGCTGGGTTAACCAGTGCGCCCCATCCCCTGCGCAGCCCATGCTGCCTGATGCCCAGTACAGTGACACTCTCTGTGAGCAGGTGACTCTCCGGAATGCTCTACTTCAGTCAAGCTGTACAAAATATTTTACGGGAGCCAGTGAAAGATGAGTGCCAAAGGGAGAATCCTGTTGCTTCTCTAAAAAAGAAAAATCTTACTACTTTGGACAGACTCGGTAAAGATGTTTTGCTACTCCAAAAATGCTGTCAAATTAGGGAATGGTCAGATAATTTTAAGAAAATTGGGAGTGGACTATTCAAATCTAGGATGACTCAGCACTCAGATTACATCACAGTGTCCAAGATCTTACTCTACTTTAACCCAAAATGGAAATGATAAACAATGCATTATGGGCATGGTTTATGCAGAAAGAACACAGAAGCCTAATCACTGGATTCATCTGCAATGAAAGATCATAAGGTTCTGTTTTTAAATGTGAGGCTTTAACACTAGAACCACCCAACTCAACCTACCACCGCTTCCCAGAACAAAACTCATTTAAAGAGGAGTCAGGAGGACCCAGAGACACACACTTACTGTCAGTCCCTTCGTGGTAGTGCTCGAAGACCGGCAAGGTGACACCTGTGCAGCACAGAAAGAGGTCAGCACACTGTCAGAAGTACAACTGGTTTCCAAGATGAATTTAGGAACCTGCCTTCTTAAGTGCCCAATCCTATTCAAAAATTAAGTTAGCCTCAGCAGTAAAGGAGCTACTGCCGTGGGTTTCTTTTCCTTTCAGCTTTGACGTATATTTAGTAGACAAAAAAACCCACATATTTAATGCATACACGGTACACCCATGGTAATAAACATACCCACCACCTCCAACAGATTTTGGGTGTCCCTTTTCCCGTGCACGTGTGTGCCAAGAACGCCCACCATGAGACCTGCCCCCCTTGTGCACAAGTCTCTAAGTGCGCCACACCGTAGTACTCTGCTGGCACTCCACAGCACAACGCACCTCCAAAATGTACTCGCCTTGCACCGCCCTCGCTTTATGCCCCCCGGACAACTCGCCAGTTCCCCGCCCCAACCCGCTGGCAACCCTGTTACAACTGGCTCAACATGTGAAGCCGATCAACTTGTTCTGAGTAGAAAAGATTAACTGGGATATCAAGATCTTGCTGTACAAACAGGTTAATTTTAAAATGTCACCTTTTCTCCCCCAAGGGTTCTAAAAGGTTGAAAAGTTACCTGCTACATTATCTTTCTTTGCTCGAATCTTCACTTGGGCTTTATTGACATTTTGGATGACCGTAGTGCTGCAGGGAAAAGGGGCCTTGGTTCAGTTTGGGTTTTGGAGTGAGAAGTAAACCTTCAGGGACCCTCTGGGTAATTTTAACAAGAGTGAGATTTCACAATTAAGTATGTTTTGGTGATTGTCTTTTTCCAGAAGAGACGAAAAATCACTGCTTCCAGAGAAGGGCCTCAGAAAGCAAAGAATGAACAATATTAAAAAAATTAGCCATGAGAAAACAACAATTATTTTAAAGTATGCAGATTGCTTGAGTTTTCAGTCATATACGTGGGATTTTCGTTCTGCTTATGTAATTTAGAGAAAACTTTCCTTCCTTCCACGTCTGTTGTTCAAACCTTCTAAGTTTGGCTAATCAGGAGTACAATTCCTTTATCCTAGAACTTATCTAAATTCCATCTGGCTTTGACTCTTCATTATCACCATAAAATAGTTTTTCCCCATAACCACCCTAAAGCGTTCACACTACTGACCCCCCTCCTCCCCTGGAAAAATCAGTGCAAGTTTTTTTTCCCACCAACATTGGCAAAACTTAGCCTAGTCCCTCAAAAGGCCTCATGCCTCTCAGGGTGTAAGGCCTGCCTAGGTAACGCTCCTAGGTACGTAATAAAAACTAAGAATGAAGGAATCGTGTCATTGGGTAAATAAGACTAAATTCGAAACCCCTGAAAATAACTTCTGCCTCTGCCCCTAAATGGCCATTTGACCTGGGAGAGCACTGAACTCAAACTGAGAATAACTGCTTACCTGGTCTGCTTCACAGGCTTACTTGGAGAATCACACAACATGTAAATTGGCAAAACCCCTGCCCTGGCTGGTGTGGCTCAGGAGATTGAGTGCTGGCCTGTGAACCTAAAGGTCACCAGTTCAATTCCCAGTCAAGGGCACATGCCTGGGTTGCAGGCCAGGTCCCTGGCTTGGGGTGTGTGAGACTCAACCGACTGATGTATCTCTCACACATGGGTGTTTCTCTCCTTTCTCCCTCCATTCCTCTCTCTCTAAAATAAATCAAATCTTTACAAAATGTTTAAAAAATTGGCAAAACCTCTTTGTAAAGCAATAACTAAACTATTTTGTATGCTTTGTAAAGCTTATACTGACATAAGCCATAAAGTTCATGCCCTTGAAACAACCAATTCCATCCTCAAAAATCTATCCTAAGGAAGTAATTCCATAGAAAAAAAAATACTCATGCATGAAGATGTTCATGGCACTTTTCTAATATTCTAGAACTCTGGAAATCAACCCAAAGTTCCACCACTAGGAGAAAAGGTCAATAAATTATGATACATCTACAGAAAGATAATGCAGTTAAGTAAAAGCAAGGAAAATGTTGACGACCGAATGTTAAATGAAAATGGACTGTGAAATATGAAGCACCCGAGCCTCCAGCTGTGTGACAGACACATGTGGGAAGCGAAGATGGTGGTGTTGGTGACACGGTTAAAGCTGTCCTTCCTTATTATTACCAGCATACCAGGTGTCACGAATGCTTATATTTAATTTAAAATGACTTTTAAGTGGAATTGTGAACGTCAAAGAGCTCTGATTTTTCAGAGCACCCCCGTTAGTCGTCTTACCTGAAGTCCCCGGCTGTGAACTTGGCCTCAGCAAGCGAAAAGGCAGCTTCTCTCATCACTTCCCCCATCAACATTTTCGTCTGGAAAAGCATGAACCCACAGCCAATTCAAAAGTTTTTCACAAAGAAAAATCATGTCATCGTGTCCCTTTAATAATCTTCAGTATTCTGTGTCAGGTGTACATGGAGACACTGATTTAGTAATGATAAAAATTTCCAATTTTGCTTGAACAGTTTTGGTTATGGTCACTAACAATGTTGCGAAACCATGAGTTTTACAATTAAAACATCAAAATAAAGACATGAAGAAACAGAAGGACGGGGTAAGAGAGAATACGGAAATACGGAAATACGGAAATAAAGAAAGCATATAAACCAAACTGTCACAAAGAACTCCTTTGGGAAATGAAAGAAGGATGATTGGGGGGTTGGGGGAGGGGGGCATGGGAGAGAACCTTCACTTTTTTATATACTTCTGTATTCACACACCATTTACCCAAAAAGCAGTGAGTTAAAACGTGCCATGTGCCAGCACTGTTCTAGGCACTGAAAACACACTGCCGAAGAGACGAAGCCCCCTCTCATGGAACTTACCTTCTCCAGTGGGGGTAAACCATCAAATAAGAAAATATGCTCTAGTACACGCTACGACAAAAATAAAATAGGAAACGTGACCAAAGTAAATATGGCAGTCACTTCAGACTGGGGAATCAGGGGTGGCCCCTCTGAAGGGACCATAATGGCCAGAGGAGCCAGTCATAAGCAGTTCTGGGGAAAGAGCATCTCAGGCAAAAGAAACAGCTACTGCAAAGCCCCTGGAGGAGGGTGTCGGGAAGAATGTGGCAAATGAGGTCAGAGAAGCAGGCAGGGGCTGAATTAGATCAAGTGGGGCTAGTGGACAAGGGTAAGGAGTTTGGATTTTCATTAAATGAACTATGTTAAACTCATTACAATGATATTTTTACTTTTGAAAGGAAAAAATTAAAATAACAAAAATTAAAATGTCAATGGCCACGCTGGATTCTCCTTAGATATTTCTAAAATAAATACTGTTCTAAGCAAAGTTCATTCTACCTCTATGATCTTCTTTAGGATCTGTCGAAATCGAAGAGTTAAGGCATCAGACTTTTTCTTCAGGAGGTTTCGACCTGTCTGTGCTCCTTTTAATCGAGCCTTCATGATGGTCTGTGCCCTGTGTAAACAAAGGTAAAGACATTCCCATTGTTTAAAAGGAAGAAAAATACCTCCACCAGACAATGTTCAAATTATGCTTTACTCTTTGATGTCATCCGAATAATATAGATACAGCATTTGCAGCTGACAGGTTTAATTGGTTTCTAACACTGCAGATTTCCACCCTCAGGTGTTCCATAAATGAGAAGTTGGTTTATTTAAAACCGAAACAATGTTTTAATGTCTACAATATTTATTAAGTCATGATAAAATTGATCAGGAGTGTTATTTTATGATGCCAGCAGTTTAACTACTTATTTGACTTGTAAATTAAAACTATATCTGTTTCCATTACAAGTGTATTAAGGATTCTTTTTTTAAACCTGTCTACTCATTTATACCACAATTTGAAATGCACTTGCTGTCGGGACCAGCGAGTCCACTTTGAGGACTGTATCCCACAGGGTTACTCCCACGAGCACACAAAACACACGTCCAAGGCTGAGAACGAGTACTCTGGCATCATTTGTGAGAGCGAATGGGTGGAAACAAGTTCAGTGTTTCATAAAGTGTGGCTCTTTATATGACGGAATGGTGCGCAGACATGAAAAAGAACGATGAAGGCAGGTCTGCACGCACTCCCCACGTCCTACCGTTCCGGCTGTGCAAAGCCAGGAAGGATCACTACGCTTACGTACAGAGAGAAGGGACCAGAAAGGCTCAGAGAACCTGGCAACAGTTTCCTCCGGGAAATGGAACTGACTGAAAAAACTGATTTACTACTATATTTTTGTATCTTTTACATTTTATACCACAACACTATTACTTTTTCTATTAAAAGTGTGGCACTGAAGTGCTTTGATATCATCAATCAAGAGCCTACAACCAATCAGTTAATCTGTAAGTGACTTTACATAACAAATGAATGTAACAAACTGGGTAACAAATGACTTTGAGTAACTTGTAAATGACATGTGAGTAAAGACTCCTGAGAAGTGACAAGTTACCAAAGCCTCCTCCCCTCCTATTTCAGTCTTTTCCAGCAGAAACACTGATACCAAAGTCAAGAAACCAACACCAAAAACTGACATTTCTGTTCTTGCCGCCTTATGCCAGGTAAAATTTAATAATGGAAAAAAGTGGGTAATAAGATTCAACAACAGATTATCTAACTTAGATACTTAAAGTGCTGTCAGGGGATACAATTTCATAAGGATGGTGTTATAACCAGCTGCAAAACAGTGACTATTAATGAACCTTTGGCTAAATGTTTAGATTCTATTGAAATCTTTTACCTCAGGGCAGAGGTTGCTGAGGCAATTCTAGAGCTAGAAGAACTTTAGATATTATCCTGAAAGGTAAGAAAATGAGGCTCAGAAAAATGAAACACCTTTCCCACAGCCACTCAGTGAAGAAAAGGCAGAGCAGGACTTGAACCAGCTTTCCGACTGCAGGGATCTGCCCAAGGCCCAAACTAAGGCTCAAACCCAGGCCCACTGTGTCCCAACCACATGGACCCTTCCTCCCCTGCAGGTTACGAATAGCATGGGAGGAAGAGTTCTCTCCCCGCACTGACTGGAGGTCCAACCAAGTGAAGCTGGTTCAGGCTCCTGCCTGAGCAGGAGCTAGCCACCCACTGTGTACATCTAAACACACTGTGCTGTTGACACTAAGCACCAGAATCTGGGCTCAAAGAGTTGGATCGAATTTAAGTCAAATCCTAGTACTGCAGATTCCAGGACGCTCATGGTAAAAAGGCAAACTGGTTGATAAAAATGAATTTACCATGCTAATTTTCATTTCCTCCTAGGTAACGGCACCTCTGCAAAACAAATTTTTACTGTTGACACTCAAAGAGTGACGTGCCCAAGGGCTTACAGCTCTTGTAGTTATAATCTGGATCTGACTGACTTTTGTTGATTCCAAATCCTTCTTGCCTCTTTTGATTCCACCTTAAACTTGTTTTTCTGTCTCTGGTGTGTAAGTGGGTATCAGCCCCATTTCCCAGGCTAACACTGTAAGCTGGAGCCCTTTGAAACAGAAGTCACTAGTGTTATTTCTAGTCTAGCTCTTAAAAAAACTGTTCTTTTCCAAGTTTCAGAGCTGCTCAGCCCTTCTTAAAAGTGCCTGACCTTCAGCTAGGATGATAACTTTGTTTCCAGATGAATCAAAGGCATCTGACTACATGACAAGTGCCTACGCTAAGCTAAGCCGTGGGGAAAATATTTAGAGAAGCAGTTACTTCCTGCACCTGATTTTCCTCTTAAACCGCAAGCTTAGTGCTCTCAAATAGTAATTTCCACCTTCACAAACCTATCATTCTTCTTGTCTAAGCCCAAGAAAGTCTATTTTTACCTCTTAGTCTTAAAATTGAAGCCGTGAAAACAGATTTTATTCAGTAATCACTGACAGCAGGAGAAAGAGCTGAGCTCCATTCTGATTTGAGCAGAGGTGACTGGACATTTTAAAGGAAGGATGAGGGAGGGAAGGAAGAGGAGACTCCAGCAGAGTCAGGGAAGTGACGAATTAGAGCTGGTCAGTAGAAATGCGATTAGGCCAGTTGTGTCTGCTAGCTGGCCATCATGGGAGTTAGGATTCTATACTGAGGTCCAATCCTTCCCGATGATTGACTGCATTTCAAAGAAATGGTGTTGAGGTCCTTGAAAAAGATACCTCTAATTTCTAGGGGAGACATACACATCTCAATGGGAAAATGATGGATTCATCACTGTAAGCCCTTTCCAGTAAAAAGTGCCCTAAGAAAGGTCAGGGATCCACCATCAGGTGCTAGCTAGGACCAACAGTAAATTCTCCCCGCAGCACTGAGCTTTCTCAGGCAGGCAAATTTTAATGGGGGCTGGTGTCACTCTGGGAACACAGCCTTAGGCTGCTAGCAGCCATGCTAGATGCAGTTTGGCTGTTTCTCATTGCAGAGATTTGGACAGTCATTCATTTAGTGCGGAAACTGCAGTTTTCACTGCCCCAGGACAGCCCTGATCCTTTCCTATTCCTCAGGCACTGCCTTTCTCCACAACTGATGTGATTCCCATCTAGTGCAAACAGCTATTAGAAAGTCAGTAGGTGAAAGTAAAAAAATAAACAAAAAGCCAATGACTCCTTCATTTCACTAAGGGCTGCAGCCACTCAGGCAGAGACAGAAATCTATGTTTGCGGTTTGAAAATAATTCTTTTTAGAGTCCTGATTCTCAGAGGAAAAGGTCAGGATAAAGAAAAACAACAGAGTACTTCCAAAGAAATAGGATCACAATGAAAAAGATGTCAATGTCAGAGCCAAAACTAATTTTCTGCTCCTCACTGGAAAAAAAAATAATAGGAAAAGGAAGAGGAAATGGAGGGGAGAGCAAGTAAGAACATCTTGACTTTCCACACGTTGTTAGGTAGCTTTGAGAAAAACCTCAACGTTTTCTTTACAGACTCGCCGAACACCCAGGACGATATGCTATTTCTCCTGCCAAAGAAGCCAGGCCGAGAGAGAGAAGCAGCCCACAACTGAGCAGATTGCACTCACGGGCTCACTCAGGGAACATTTTTTGTGGACTGTCTATGGACTGATAGTCGAGACACCCTCTCGTCCTGGGAGAGCTCACGGTCCACTGGGAAAGAGATGTAAACAAGTACTACCCACTTTACAAGGTGATGGGTAATATTAACAGAGGTCTAAACGAGGAGCAACGGCGACAGTGCAAGCGGAGTGTGTCAGAGATTCTGGCTGTCTTCCTCCCGCAAGTGACATTTCATGAGATCTTGGAAAAGGACTACGGGGGGAACCTAAGATCGAATGGAACATCCCCGCTAAGGCATTTCGATTCACCAACATCCAGTTTGGCTTAGAAGTCTCTTCTGTACGCTTCCCACCGCAGTCAACTTCCCTTCTCAATCCATTCATCCATCTCTCCGCCAAGCCCTTTAAGGCAGGAGTGGCGACGATTCAGTTACATAAATCCGGTGCCCGGTTCAATAGGGAATGTGGAATGAATGGCTCGATTAATGAGGAAGGTAAGCGCACCCCCTCAAAAGTCAGCAGGCCCGGCGCCTGTTCCTATGGACTGGGATCGCTCTGACCCGCCAGGTTCACTAAGACGAATGTGGGAAGGGGACCGTCTAGGAGCCTGGCCCTGGACTCACGAAAAGAGACCGGGAGAGCTCTAGATCCGCCCAGAAAATCAGGAACCTCGCTGCTGGTCCTGGGTACGTAGGAACCGAGAATCCAGCCAGGCGTTCCTGAACCTAATGCGGGCTGCTCGTCCCATTCTTTTACTTACATTCGAGAGGGAAAGATTTCAATTCGGTCTTTGCTTGACATTCTGATGACGACTGCTCGCCTAGGGTTCCCTGCCGGGCAATCGGGGCTGCCACAGGCTCGGCCACAGGGTCTTCCTTTACCAGAGTCAGCTGGTTGTGTCACCTGACCCCCACCTCGCGTTGCTAAGAGGCCGCAGGGATACGCACCCTCCAGTTCCGCTTCCGGTTGGCTCGGGGAGTATAAGGCTGAGGGTCGGAGGAAGGGGAGGATGTGAAAAAAGGAGATGCCCGGATGTGGAGGCGCGCGCACCACCAGAAGGCCCCCTCACTTCCGGTTCGCTTCCTAGCCCCTCCCGCTCCAGGTCCCGGCGGTTGTGCAAGGCTCTGCAAGCGTGAAGCTAAGGGAGAGGAGAGTACACTCCCTCTCTTCTTCCGCTTATCATCTTTGGTCACAGCGCCACCTCATGATTTACCGAAGCTTTGGGAGAGGATTTATTCTTCAAGGACAAAGAACCAGAGCCCTACCTCTTCCTTGCGCCTTGAAGGTTGCTTATCGAAAACTAAAGAGAGCGAGAAAGCGTACTTTTCAGGTTCTCCTGTCATTTACGCTCTTCCTTGTTCTCGGAGGACTTGGACTCTATGGTCAGTGACGAAGAGGGGACCTCTGTTCTGTTGGCGCTTGCGTGTTGCGAAGTGGTTTCGCATGCGCGGTGGGGTGGAGCGAAGCGCACGCTGAGAATCGACGGCTGCTGCGAGTGGGTCAGTGCTGTCTCTCCGGTTAAAGAGCGCGGTCCGGGACCCCACTACGGGACTCACACAGATACCTCAGGTGAACAGTCCTTTAGCTCGGTTTCTCGAGGAGCTCGCTCTCGTTGTGTCCAGTACAGGGGTGGTCGAGAGCGGGTAGGCCCCGGGCTCACTCCTCTCCCGTCCCGGCGCGGGAAGTGTCCGGACACCGCCGCCACCACCCGCGGGCTTCGTGGCGGTCTTTCCGTGTTGCAGAGGTGCCTTTGTCCGGGCGGAGGAGTCTCGTGAAGGACAGTGGGCCAAGTGCCCCTACAGCCTCTTCAGTGTAGTACTTAAAAGTGAGGATGCTTTGAGGTGGGGCGCCTCGGAAGAACGCAGTGACACCCCGGCCCCGGGACGCTCAACACTTTGCTCTTTCCGGGCTGGAGAATTCCGTCTTTTTTTTTTTTAAACTTTCTGCCCCGGGAAGTACTATCTCTCCATGGAAACCGGAGAGGGCGACGCCTCAAGGGACCAGCAGGATGGGTCACTGTTTACGAGAGCTGGGTTATAAAGGGTCCATGAGTAGTTTATTCATTTGATCGTTTGTTTTTAAAAATTGAAGCTCTCGCTACCTTATCGCCCGAGATGTGCCTTTCTGTACAATGAGTCACCCTTTGAGCTAAAACATGCAGTTGAAGAGTTTAATAGGCTTCCTGTCGGTGTGCCGTATTTCAGCACCGATGAGAACCGCATTCCAGAAGCACACGCTGTGTCTTACAGTTAAGTAAAACTAAAACATAGGGTAAGGGAGTTTTAGGGTTCGTGTGTATTCAGCCTGAGACCCCTTTTACTATCCCCCAAACTTAAGGTACTTGGATTTTCATTAAACAAGAAACATTGTTCCCTGTAGAAAACGTGGAGCAGAGAAGTCTTGTTTTTTCTCTCGTTTGAAGTTGTTATTCAAGGAAAAAACTTGCGAGTCTGTCTTTGAAGAGTTTGAGAATTACACTTACAGCGCTGTACTGCCGCTTCTCAGTTCATCTGATGCCCAATGACTGATTCGCACAAGGTCTCAGATGCACGGCGATGGTAGATGTTGGTGCTTCCTTTTTCAACTGCAGTGAGATAATTTAAAGCTTTATTTTCGGTAGCACTTCTATACTAAAAACTGGTATTTAGAGCGTGTGTTAGAGTCTAGTTAAAATCACCGCAAGCGTTGTTTGTAACACATAACTACATTTAGCTTTGAAAAGACATGGGGACTTCTGTACCCATTATGGTGACTTGACCATGCACTGATTTAAGAAAAGTCCTACCTGCCAGTTGACCGGGCAAAATCACTGACAGTGCGGGGTATCTGAAGTCAGCCTGGAGTACAGTTAATACACTCTGAAAGATGATGTTCTTTAACGGAGCACATACGGTACTGTGGTGCTGTGACCTAGTGAGGTTCCGTGGGTTAAAGGCTCTCTGGATTTAATGTCGTGGGCTTGGTGTTAGGTCCTGTTCTAACACTTATTAAGCATTTGTCCTTAAGAAAGTCATTTAGTGACTTGGTTCCCTGTTAATTGATTGCTCCACTGTGTCCTTTCATAATACTTTACATCGCAGTTATTGCTTATTACTTTGTTCCCACTCAAAACTTAAGTTCTTTAGTTAAGACTCTTAACTCTTTTATCGGTAGTGCTCATTACATACTAGATACTGCAAAAATAATTATTGAATTAAGTTACAAAATGCAAGTAATATTTTCTTTGCCTTTTTTATATTTATATACAAATGTCATATTTGTGTAGCACATTACACTTTTAAAATGTTTTTACGTGTATTTTTTAAAAGATTTTATATATTTAATTTTAGAAGGGAAGGGAGGGAGAAAGGGAGAGAAACATCAAGGTGTGGTTGCCTCTGTGCGCCCCCTACTGGGGACCTGGCCTGTGACCCAGGCATGTGTCCTGATGGGGAATCAAACCCGTGACCCTTTAGTTTGCCAGCTGGCACGCAAACCACACCAGCCAGGTCATTTTTACATGTATTTTATCTCATTTGATACTCTCCGCAAATCTGTGAGGTGTGTGGCCCAGACTAGAAACTATTGTTCAATGGAAAATACGTTTCCCAAGCAGCCACAACTAGTGAGATAGTAAGGACTGGTACATCTAACAACTGTCACTGAAGTTCACTGTGCTGCTTTGCCTGACCTGAGGATTTATTTGAGGGCCAAATAAAATAAGGCAAAGTGCTTTGAAAATTATGTAAGTTTTATGGCACCATTTTTCCATGATCGGGGGTGAGGTGGGGAGACCAGAAGGCAGAGCTCAGGTGTAATGCGAGCCTGGGGAGCCGCTGGAAATACAGATGAAGCTTCGCTTGCTCACGTGGCACTTACCCCCTGAGGTGTGGCCCAGGTTCCTAACAGGCCACTGACCCCTACCAGTCTGTGGCCTGGAGGTTGGGGTCCCCTGAATAAAGGACTGATAGATATGTAGCTTGTGGCCTCTCTTTTCCTGGCTGATTCTTTTAGAAGTTAGTGTATTATCAGCATAAATATGGAGATATGTCAAAATCTACGAACCAGTATTGCAGGTTCTTTGTGAAATGTACTCTTTGTACGTAACCAGCTACTTTGTATCCTTACTGTGAATAACATCTACCATCGGCAGTATTCCTTTGTTTTCCCTGTATGTTGCAGAGAGACTTGAACCTCCTAAAGCTGTAGCATTCATATGTCCCTTCAGGATTCTTTTACATTATTACCAATGTTCTTTAACCATCGAGTTAAGCCTTTCCCAAAATTATCAGCTTTACTATTTGAAGAAACTTGATGAGTGGTTAGCACATGTTAAACAGTTATTAAAACTATTTTACAGTTTCATGATATTTTATTTTGATACCCAGTTTGAAGCATTTTTCTCTCTCAAGTTTTAGTAATTTATACACAGGTAGTTGAACAACAGTTGCCCCCTCCCCCCCCCAAAAAAAGCCCTCCTTAAAAATGAAATGACCAGATCAGCTGTTTTCTTGGTGAGTAATTCTGGCCTTTGAGTGTCTACTTCCCTTTATTTGCTAAATCTCTGTGTTGTCAAGCTACAAGAGAATTGCATCTCTTCAGCCATTATCAGAGTGCTACGTTTTTTGTTGTTAAACAGGATGGCTTTAGTACTGAAAGTTTTCATTGAAGTGTAGTATATGCTTCAGTACTGCACATTTATATTAGTGTTGCTCTTTGTTTAAAATGCTTCTGATTGTAATATATTTATCAGTAATGTTGAGAGAAAATATTGCCTGATGAATAAGCACAGACTGTGGATCCAAACTTCATCGGTTCGAATTCTGACGCTGTCACTTTTTAGTAGTGTGTGACAGGACAGGTTGCTTAACCTGTGCTTCAGCTTCTTCATCGGTAAAGTGGGAGGACTAGGGAGAAAGTGGTACTTCAGGGAGCTAGGCAGTGGCCAGACGGCATAGGACCCTGTAGGTAGTGGGAAGGGGTATTTAAGCCAATAAGGAGCCACTGGGAAGATACATGTGGGGGCTGTGAGCAATTCTCAGACTGCACCGCCCCAGAACTCCCATGTTCTGTGAGCTGGGTGCAAATGTTCTGTGTTTAAGATCAAGCACTAGCAGCCTTACTTCCCAATTATTAAGAAAAAATTAGTGATTTTCACAAATTTTTCGTAGTCACTTGGGTCCTATAAGTTTAGCTTGTCTTCTGAACTTTGACAAGGGTAAACTGGTTAAGTTAGCAGAAAAATATGAAAATCATCAACTATGATTAGTTTGAGAGCTTCCATGTAAAAATATATTTCTACTCATGGTATGATTTCAGGCTTGTGGGTAATAAAAGGAATGGTGCTGAAAGTAGGTTGGGTAGATCAAAGGGAATAGTTTTAAATACATTTACTGCTTGGAGATTAAAAGAAACTTGAACTTTGTAGTAATGGAGATCTATAAAACTATTCCCAAGATTGGATATAGCTATTCAACAAAAGAGAAGAGTATTTGGGAGTGCTGAAAAAAGTAGAAGGTAGAAGTTGTGGAAATTGTGGATTAAAGTTTGTTTTAGGAGGAAAAAATTGGAGAGGAGGATGCGTGATAGTAAATTTAATGTCTTTTGTGATTATAGACGTAGCTTATGTCCTGGCATGTGAGGCTGTAACTTTGGCTATAATAAATTATAGGGTGTGTTTGATATGTGTTTAGGGTTTGGGTGTAAGTGTAATAAGATTTTTCCCTTATGTAGTGGGTAGTAGCATATACCATCTTAGCTGATTTGAAGAAAGAATAGAATTTGCTTATAGGTTTATGATAGTAGTGATGCTTCCCATCATTTGTTATTGTTGTTGTTTCTAAGATTTTATTTTTAAAGAGAGGGGAAGGAAGAGAGAGAGAGAGAGAAGGAGAGAACATCGATGTGAGAAAGAAACATCAATAGGTTGCCTCTCACATGCCCCCATCTGGGAACCTGGCCTGCAACCCAGAAATGTCCCCTGACCTGGGAATCAAACCGGTGACTACCCATTTTGCGGGATGACGCTCAACCCGTGGAGCCACGCCAGTCAGGGCCACTTGTTATGACGTGATGGTATTAAAATAGTGTTTTACTCTTGAGGTGTTTGTACATTTAATCCTTAGATCTCAGAGTACTTTATAGATTCTCATTATTCTGTATGATTCCTCTGAAACTAATGGCAGAGAATCACCCAAGACTTAATAAAAATGTGGACAAAATAAAACTTAAAGCTTGGGTCCTAGACATCATCTGTTTTCTGACACCATTTAAGAAGTTTGAAGAGGTGAGAAGACTAACAACTGACTTCTTCCAGTAGCAAAATATGGAAAATTGACTGACATTTATTTTCACCTTAACTGAGCGCTTACTTGGTTCTTTTGTTTAAATTGCAGAATGCCGGGTCTAAGCTGCAGATTTTATCAACACAGATTCCCCGAGGTGGAAGATGTGGTGATGGTGAACGTGAGATCCATTGCTGAAATGGGGGCGTACGTCAGCCTGCTGGAGTACAACAATATTGAAGGCATGATTCTTCTTAGTGAGTTGTCCAGAAGGCGTATTCGCTCTATAAACAAGCTCATCCGAATTGGCAGGAACGAATGTGTGGTTGTCATTAGAGTGGACAAAGAAAAAGGTAAGTGAGAAGGACACCTGAGCAGAGTGGGGCACAAGTAGGTTGCAGTTGTATGCGACCGACTTCATTCCTGCATTCTTGTTTATTGTATTATTTTCCGTACGAACAATTATGCCCCTTTTGCCCCACCCTGTATAAATTGCAGATTTCAAATGGCTTATTATAAAATGTATTTTTGTAAATTGCCTGCTGCAGTAAAAAAAAAAAAGTACCTCCTTTTATAAATTCTTTTATATAAAAAGTGATTAGAGAAGGATACCAATGAGCCATCTAAGCAAAATCTCTTTAAGTTAGTAATTTAATTAGTACATCCCAAGGCTCATTTGTATGGGTCAAAAATTTAAATTCCCAGAGGAATTTTCCATTTAATATTTTTAGGCCATGGTAAATAAACAATTTATAAGTTTCACCTTGAACTCCATTCTGAGTAGCATGGTGAAATCTCTAGCCATCCTGCCCAGGACATGAGTCATCCCTTTGTCCAGCGTATCCACGCTGTGTTCACTACCTGCCCATTAGTCACTTAGTAGCCATCTCAGTCATTAGATTGACTGTCAAGGTATGGCAATGCTTGTGTTCAGGTAACCCATATTTTACTTAATAATGGCCCCAAAGTGCAAAGTAGTGATGCTGGCAATTCAGATATGCCAAGGAAAAGCTATTAAGTGCATCTTTTAAATGAAAAGATATGTATGTGCAAGAGGGAAATAATATGTGTAGGGTTTGGTACTATCTGCAGTTTCAGGCATCCCCTGGGGGGTCTTGATATGTATGCCCTGTGGATAAGGGGGGGCTACTGTGTTCCTTAAACTGAGTAAGTCTTCGTATCACTGCCTCAGAACAACCTAGACTGCTGTCTTGTCTTGTATTTCTTCCTTATATATAACAAGAAAGAATCAAATTTCCACCTGCAGTCAGAAGAATGTTATACTTGCATATATAATAATTTACATGTAAAAATAATGTCCATAGCTGCATTGTTTTTGTACAGTAGTAAACAATATTAATACTGTCCGTACAGTATTAAAAACAGGAAATAAAATCATGGTAAAATGAATCATGACACATCCATGCAATGTGATCTTATATAGAATGAGATCTGAATATTCTGACGTGGAAAGATGAGCAGAGTAAGATAAGAAAATGAAAGTGCAGAAGATCCTGTGGATAGGATCCATTTCTGACACCAGGAGATTAGGTCCACTGGATAAACCTTTGAAAATAATGTCTATGAACCCTGAGTAAATATTTTTTTAAAAAAAACTAAAGACAGTGGGAATGATGAGAAGCAGGGTGAAACTGAAAGAAGAAAGGAATTGTGTTGGGTGAGTTTTGCAGCTTTTTCTCTGAATGCATGTCACAGACATCTTCAAGCAGGACTGCTAAAATTGTAGTGGAAACCTACAGTCATGATGGCTTGAGAACCGGAGGTGAAAGTTCTCACAGTTCTGGACAACCAGAGCAGTTGGCAAGTAGTTATAGAGACCACAGAAAGGCGAGACACAGGGAGAACCCTTAAATTTATATATATAACGCCCTGACCCGTGTGGCTTAGTTGGTTGGGCATCATCCTGCAAACCGAAAGGTCTTTGATTCCCAGTCTTGACACGGTCCTGGATTCCAGGTTTGGTCCTTGGTCTGGGTGCATACGAGAGACAATTGATCGATGTTTCTCACATCAGTGTTTCTCTCTCTCTCTCTCTCCCTCCCTTCCCCTCTCTCTAAAAATAAATAAGATCTTCTAAAAAAAATTAATTTTATAGATAAATTCTGCTCAAATCTCTGGCTGATCTCTGAAATATAAATACACAGGTTGGACTGCAAGCAGCCCAACAGGGTAAAATTCTAAACAGATTTCATTTGGTTTCCACCTGGGAGACAGCTTATAGTTTTGAATCCAGACAGATTAACTGCCTGCTAAAACAAAATCAGTGTCACACTTAAGGGGAACAATAAAGAAATTCAGTCTGTCCCATATCACTCACAATGTTCAGGATACAGGCTAAATTTGCCAAACATTCGAAGAAACTGGAAAATATGACCCATGCAGAAGAGAAAGGACAATCAACGGTGACTGACTTAGAGATGACCTTTATGTTGGAATTTAGCGGGTAAGGATTTTAAAGCAGATATAACTGCCCAAGGGTATTAAGAGAGTATGCTTTAATGAACAAAATGAAATGTCTGTAGAGAAATTAGAGACTCTCACAAAAAAATAATAAATTCTATAACTCAGAAGTGTAGTATCTAAAAAATTTACTGGATGGCTGACAGATTAGAGATGGCAGAAGGCTCAGTGAAAGTTGAAGGTAGTTCACTTTAAAAAGAACTAATCTGAAGAACGGGGAGAGGAAAACCAGTCAAATGTCAAAAGCCCTATTCCAAAAGAAAAGGAGAGAAAGGGCAGAAATATATATTTGAAGAAGTCATGGCCAACAGTTTCCTATATTTGCTGAAAAAATATAAATTTATAAATTGGAGAAGCTCAGCAAACCTTGAGGATAAATACTAACAAGATTGCACCTAGGCACACCAGGCTTGAAAAACGTAGAGAGAAAATCTTGAAAATAGCCAAGGAAAGTGACACATTATTTACAAAGGAAGAGGAGTACAAATTACTGTGGCATCCTTACTGGAAATTATGGAGGTCCAACCATTGAAAGACATCTTCGAAGCACACAGAAAAAACTGTCAAACCAGAACTCTGTATCTAAAGAAAATATTCGACAGTGAAGATCAAATAAAACCTTTCAGGTAAATAGAAACTAAGAGGATTTTTTTACCAAATAGGCCTTCATTATAAGAAATGGTAAAGAAGTTGTTCAGACCAAAAAGATGTGGTACCCAAAATAAAAAATATGTAGGTAAATTTTAAAGGCCTTTTTTCCCCTCCCAAATTCATTAGAATACATTTTACTACTCACCTCATTTTGTACCAGCAGGAGTTTAATTTATGGAGGTGCCAATGCCATTGAAAGATTTTTATTACTTAAGTTTCCCAGGAGATGGGGATATACCCGTGCCATGCAGATCCACTTGAGGAAGCACCAGATAGGTCAAAAGGCAGAAGGAGCAAGGGGAAAGCCAGAGCCTTTACTAAGATTTCCAAGGGAAAGGCAGAACAGGGTAAACAGTTTAGGGTTGGCTGGTTTGAATAGTTTTGGCAGGCCCTATGGCATCAGAGCTGTTCCTGGTGGTCTGGTACCTTGGCTCTGGGCTGATTTAGGGTAGGAGGAACATTGACTTTGTGTGTGAGGCTTTGATGAGGAGATGGTTGGAGATATGGGCTCTGGATTGGTTAGTTTGCGTGTGAAAAGCTGCTCCAGTTGAGCCCTTTGCTCTATCTAAGAATTGACTAGTCCTTTGGAAGTGGCTTTTCTTCTCACCCAGTCAGCCAGGCCACAAATGTCAGCGTACCAGTGCAGCTCAGATGAACAGAAGAGCCTCTGGGACTTCCCAGACCCACTCTTTTGTCCACATGTGTGATTACAGTATTGAGATGCTACAGCAGGATGAAGTTGATCACATCTACTCATCCCAGATGACAGCACCCTTGATCAGAGTGGCCCCAGAGAATCCTCAGCCAGACCCTTTATCCACATGGATGATTCCAGCATGAGCTTGGTACCACAAAATCCAACTGGTCCCACGATGTGGAAGAAACACCAAAAACGTGCCTCTTGCCTGCCACACAGCATGAACGGTTTGAGGCTCTACTTTCCTACACCATGTTTCCAGATAAAAATCTCCAGAAGGAACTTGCTTTGAAACCCAGCCTACCAGAGTCAGCAATAAAGGCTTGGTCTAGGAATTGGTGAGTCAAATTGAGGAAGCAGCAGCAGCAAAAATAGCTATCACTAAAGCAACCAAACCAGATTCTTCCAGCCAAGAATATGCTCACATCACCCACAACATCAACCAGTCCTTATTTTTTTCCTGTATGTTGCAGATTGCTATTGTTCCATTCTACCCCATGGGGCTCTATCGTTGCTGAGAGTCCCCCAAGTGACGTCCAAACGCAGGCTCCTCCGTTAGAGAGGCTAGTGGCCTCAGTTCCTGCTTTTTACTCTTAATGCCTGTGACATAGCCCAAATCATGGAACTTAAGTTTTCCTGATGAGGATGAAATATCCAACTCTTCTTTCCACTGCCTATATCAGTCTCTTACCCACAGGCCCCAGTGGATTTGTTGCTGTAGCTGTAGGTCTATCTCCTGGCCAGACCTCATCCAGTATGACAAGCTGAGGCTTTGCAACCTGTAGTCTGAGAGACAACCTGGAATTTCAGAACCCCTCCAATGTGGTCAGCTTTGGATTTCTCTGATCGAAGTACTAATACCAAATTGTACAGGGCAAGAAAGAGAGAACACAGAAAACATAGTTTATTCAGTTGACCCTAGGATGCATGGTTGCCAGACAGAATCTTTTGACCAGCTTTCATTTGGGTAATTGAAAAATTAGTAGTTTCCTCCAACGAGGTAATAGAGAATATACAGGTAGTAGAGCATATACAGTTACATGATAATAAAGAGACATTTCTGGAAACAACAAATTTCTCATCATGTGCAGTACTTTGTTGATAGGGTGTTAGTGGGGAGTAAGTACAGGTACACCAACCAGACTGCTGGTTGTGAAAGTTTGCCACAGTGGTATCCTGACATCTGGACAGAGATGATTTTTTTTTCAAAATTTTTTTGTACAGGATACATTGATTTGTCAAAAAGAAGAGTTTCTCCAGAGGAAGCAATCAAATGTGAAGATAAATTCACCAAATCCAAAACTGTAAGTTGACTTTTTTTAAAGATTTTATTTATTTATTTTTAGACAGAGGGGCAGGGAGAGAGGAAAGGAGAGAAACATCAGTGTGTGGTTGTCTCTTGCATGCCTCCCACGAGGGACCTGGCCCACAACCCAGGCATGTGCCCTGACAGGGAATCGAACCAGCGACCCTTTGGTTCGAAGGCCAGCACTCAATCCACTGAGCCACACCAGCCAGGGCTGCAAGTTGATTTTTGAGTCAGATTAATCCAGTATTTAACGTGCAAGTCATGTTCCTGGCAAAAAATAAAAATTTAAAAAACCTACATTTACTATAAGTATATTTTCATTTTCAGTTATGTGTTTTCAAAAGAGTATGTAAAAGTTATGTAATTTCAAAAGAGTATGACTACAGTGTTTTTATCTATGGTATTACTACCTTAAAGTATTGCTTATGATCTAATCTTCTCAAAGCAGTACTGGATATTAGTGTTTTTAAGCTATTTGAAGAATAAATTAATTATCCGTGGTTTCAGTTGATTTGGCTTGTCATAACATGCAGTTGACTTTTGTCCCTCTTCTGGGATAAGGGTCACAGAGTCAACCAGCTGTTGTATGTTAAGAATGAGGAGGATTTGTGAAATGTCTGTAAATCTAGGAAGCAAGGAAGGGGTCTGTTAACTAGTTTGGGGTTGTTGTTGTTTTTCCTAGTTAAAGGGGTTTTTTTTCCTTTCGTTGTTGCTGCTGCTATTTTTGCTGTGATTTCCTGCTCCCCACAGTAAGCATGAGTACAGCAAGGACAGCCATTTCTGCATCCACCTTCTGTCCGGATTGCTCTGTTCTCTGGTCCTGTCTAGACTACCCTTCATTCCCTAGATCCTTGGTCATCGATGGCACTGTTTCCATTGTTTCTCACTTGTTTGCCCTGCGCTGGTGTCTCTTTTTCTCTTCTGCCAGTGTGCCTCTGCCCTTAAGATAGAATGCCAAGAAAACAATGTTTAAATGGAGAGGTTTTTTTTAATCTTACTTAATTTACCCCTGGTGAAACAAAGAGAATAAAAATCTAAATGCCATCAGACCATTGCCAGATTTTCCCTTTGTTTTGCTGATGTGTTTACTATTACTGTATTGTGGTTTACATGTTCAAAAGCACGATCACTAATATCCCTTTTTAATCAACTTGGGGCCTTGCCACTCAGAACCTAATCTGTGGACCAGCAGCATTGGCATCACCTGATTGCTAATTCGAAATGCAAGATCTCAAGTCTCAACAAATTTGAGCATCCACATTTGAGAAACATTGCTGTAGGAAACTTCGTTTCATGTTGTCGGCCGGATGTGAGATGACTCTCTCAGTAGATCTGACCAGGAGAGAGTGAATAGCCAGTGTTAGTACCTTTCTCACCCAATTTCCATGTGTAACTAACATGAAAATCTCCTTTCTTACACTTTCTCTCCTTTAAGCCCTTTTATTTTTTGGAGTTTAGAAAAAGTTTTGGCAGCAGTGGATAAGATTGAAGGTTAACTGTTAAATTGTAACAGAGCAGAAGAAATACTAAAATCTCAGTCTTGGTTCCATGTTCTCATTTGGAGTGGTAGTAATAATGCCTTACTTTGTTCAACAGGATTGTATAATACACAGATGTTATGCGTTCATATAGAACATTTGTATAACGTTTTCGGTTTGTAGTGTGTGTCTGTATATGTTTGATCTGTGTAGGAGCGCTATGCAATAAAAAGGAGAGACACAGGATCTCTCTTTTCCGGGTGAGGAGACAAATTCAGAGAGGCTAATTTGTGTCTGAGCGAAGATTCAGTCTGGGTGTTAGGACTATTTCTGTGCTATTTCTACTTGTTACACCCAGTTGAGTAAATTGCAAAGATAGCTATTTAATAGGTCTCTTACCTTTGAATTGTTGAGCCCTTCATTTTGTTTCTAGGTTTACAGCATTCTCCGTCATGTTGCTGAGGTGTTAGAGTACACCAAGGATGAGCAGCTGGAAAGCCTGTTCCAGAGGACTGCTTGGGTCTTTGATGACAAGTACAAGAGACCCGGATATGGTGCCTATGATGCATTTAAGCATGCAGTCTCGTAAGCACATCTTGTTGGCTCTGCTTCTACCTTCATGTCACAGCTGCCAGTTGGGTCTAGCATGCAGACTGAGAGCCTAACATGCAATAGTACAACATCCACGCGTTAAGTCCCTCCCAAGTTTAGATGAAAATGTTTCAGTATAAAAGTCTCATCATATGGGCCAAGGCTATACAATTTCTTTATCAGTTACATAGTTTCATAAACTGTATGGTTTCATCTTATAGTACTCCCTTATCCTTTCTTCTACTTTTTCTATTGTCCTAGATGACTTCAGAGCCAATATAGATGTCTCATCTAGAACTGTGACCTCTTATTTTCTTTTCCTCACAATTCCTGAGCCCTTCAGCCCATGCCACCTCAGCCAGTCTTCCAGAGGGCTTCACCCTGGATCTGCTGTCCCCAGGATTCGCTCTGCCTCCAAAACCTGTAATTCATACATTCTTTCTTTTTTTTTACCACAGCCCCCTCTCCTTCCAGCTCCCCTATAGTTAGTCCCACCTTCTGTCTTCATAATTCTTATATCAGGCTCTGATTCTAAACCTTTTTTTCTCCCTGTCTTTTCACTCCTTTCTGCCTTCTCTTTCTTACTCAGCATAGATACACGGTTGTCCATCTCAGCTTTCTTGCCAATATCATGAGCTCTTGCCTTGTTTTCCTTCTGTCACATCAGCCTTGGAGTGATGCTCCTGCCTTCTCTGCACCTGTAGACTGCTGGGAAAAACCAGTCCTGAGGGTTGGTGCCCTGCATGTTCATGGTCTCGGCCTCAGCAGCTTTCACTGCTGCCCACATTGCCACTGCTCCCAGTCAGCTCTTCCTGCTGTCTCGAGCGGCTGTGTCAGAGCTTCTCCGAGCTCTCCCCTCACCCTCACCTGGTGCGCTCACTGCCTATTTCATAAAGGGAACAGAGGCCATGGGGCACACACGGTCTCCTCCACTTCCTTCCACTGTCTCAGCTGTCGTTACCTCCCCCTGCGGTCCTGTCACCCTGCAGTTTGTGCCCTTCCTGCTCTCAGAGCCGTCCTAGCACCTGTGCCCAGCTCCTGCTCAGGGACCTCTTTCCCTCTGTCATTATCCCCTCTTTTCGGTCTTCAGTCTCTTCCTCAATTGGTTTTGCTATAGCAGCATGAAAACGTGTTCCAATTTCTCCCATTTACACTAAAGAACAAACTTCTCAGTCTTCTCTCTACCTTCTCCTGAGCAAGCACTGTGCCCTCTCCTTTTAGCAGCCAGACTCCGTCAGTCCTCTTTACTTCTGCTCCCACCCCTCCCCGAGTGTCAGTGCTGCACCAGCAGCCTCTCTACTTCTGCCCCCCCACCCCTCCCTGAGTGTCAGTGCTGCACCAGCAGCCTCTCGGTGCACGGAGCCCACACTCCTAGCCTCCAAGCTGCCAGGCGGTGGCGGTCCTCTCAGCCCTGGTGAGTGGCGCCTGGGATTGTTCGAGCTGCCTCATTCTCGTCTCCAAATCCCTTCCGGTTTACCCCCAACTGTAGCTTTTTTCATATCGTATTGTCAGAGCAGTGAGAATAGTAATAATTATAATAGCTGGTATTGATATAACTCTCACAACAGCCTGTAAGCTCTATTAATCCCTGTCTTACAGATGAGGAAGTTGAGGCAGAGTCAGTGGTTTGTCCAAGTGGACACAGCAAACAGTAGAGCCAGGACTCACACCCAGGCATTCTGGTTTCATGCAGAGTTCATGCTCTTAACCACTAAGCACTGCTCCATATTTCTGTCCTCCGACTTCAGTCCGTCACTCCTCGGTCAGTAGTTTCTTCTTTGGCTTTGCTGTCATTGTCTGGCCCCGGCTTCCTCTTGGGCTTCCCCTCCAGCCCACCCTCCACTGCCCCCCGCTCAGCCTTGGCATGTGTCATTCCCGTTCCCTTAACGTTCTCCTCTTGTGTCATGCGTCATGTAGCCGCTGTCCAGATTTAAGTAATACTAATTCTTTGCCATATATGCTTCATATTTTTCTTTTAACTAAGAAATAACATTTCTTAGATAGTTGGAAATAATGTTACCCTTCCCAATTCATTCACCTCACTCATCAGTGGTAACCACTGTTCTGAAATTAGTTGTGTATCATTACATTTTCTGTTTTTAGGGTTTTAATAGATACGGGTATTCAGAAAGTACATATAGAATCATTTTTTTCTTTAAAAATTCTATCAATTTATGTTTCTCTACCTTGAATATTTACTCATAAGGCTGTTATTACATAGGATTTCTTCAAATTGATAGATGTATGCCTACTTTATGTTAATTTCTGTGTAGTATTTTATTGTAAGAATATGCTTTCACTGCTCCTGTGTTAAGAGGTATTTAGGTGAGCCCACCCGGCCCCTTGCCCCCACTTTCTAAACAATGCTATGACGCGTACTGATATGCGTGACTCTGTGTGTGCACGTTTGGGAGTTCTGCACACCTAGGATAGGCGTAAAACTGCTTGGTCCTAGCGTTAATTATACGCGTCTTTAAATTTACTCAGTTCTGCCAGAGTACTCTCCAAACCAGCCCTATATTTACATCCCCTCTAGCAATTGTGTGAGCATCCCTGTTTTTCTTCATCCTCACGAACATTTGGTACATGTCTCAGATTTTTTTCCTTTTGTCAGACTAATGGATGTACAATAGTATCTTGTTTTGATTTACATTCTGTTGATTGTTGGTGAACTTACAGCTTTTCATGGTTATTGACCGTTTATATCTCTTCTTCTATGAAACATCTGTGTATCTCATCTGCCGTTGTCTGTTGTTTGTCTTTTGCTGTGTAGGTAGTATTGAAGGAAAGTTCTCTCAACCCAGATTATTTTGCCTTTCATTCCTTAAACCTGTGCTTTTTAAGTCTGGTGCTGGCTCACACCATTTCTTTTTTAATACATCATACCTTTCTTAAAACAGTTCTGCCCTTGCTTGTTAAAATTCTGTTATTCTTTTAGCTATTCCATTTTTTTCATTTGTCATTTGTTCAACATGTCATTGACTAACACCCTGGTCCCTGCCTTGTGGCACATAGAAAGGCCAAGTGAAAGGCGATTTTGTCCATGAGGCCCGTGGTGGCCCACTCCCCGGAAGTAAAGCCTGTCTCCTAATTCCCACAGATGCAGTTTTAGTTTTTAAATTCTCCATGCTTTCATTCTTTTCAAGTTAGATTATAAGCTCTTTGAAGCAGAGACTGCTAATTACCTTAAAGTGCTTCATTATAGTGGGATGTTAGGTGTATTGAGAGACACTTTGAAAGTCTTGCCTTAGCCACATCTCTAGTTTTTCTTCTAATAACGATCACTTAGGTGTTT
Organism: Macrotus californicus; assembly: GCA_007922815.1. Taxonomy (NCBI): domain Eukaryota; kingdom Metazoa; phylum Chordata; class Mammalia; order Chiroptera; family Phyllostomidae; genus Macrotus; species Macrotus californicus. The sequence continues at coordinate 2,979 of VMDR010008420.1, read as the reverse complement.
TCTACTTGTCATTTACTACTAAATGCTGCGTTATCTCATTTAATACCGTAATTCAGTGAGGTACACTGTTTTCATCCTCATTTTACATATTTGGAAACTAAGGTTTGGAAAGGCCCAAAGACACATAGTCATCAAACGGCAAATCTACGATTTGAACTCTAATTCTGATACTGAAGCCTGTGTCGTCACACGGTGTTCTCTGGTATTGTGTTTGGTGTTTCAGTTGTCAGTAAAGTAACCTTGACCTCTTTTTTTTTCTTTTTTTTAATCAGAGACCCATCTATTTTGGATAGCTTAGATTTGAATGAAGATGAACGGGAAGTACTCATTAACAATATTAATAGGCGTTTGACCCCACAGGCTGTCAAAATTCGAGCAGGTGAGTTTTTAAAATGATGTTGAAAGATTTTGCATATATCAATAAACCTGTTAAATAGTGAGTCTTACCAGAGAATAGGTTACTGTATTAACATCTGTAAGTTTTTCTAATGCATATTTTTCATAGGAAAAGTTTTAAGAACTTAAAGTATCTTGCTGAAACATCATAAAATGTATATATTGACACAGGTTAACCTTAAGTTAGCCCTTTTTTTAAGGAGGTGGTTATTTTATTTAGTGCATACTTTAAAATAATCTAATAGCACAGTAACATACTCCCATGTCTCTGGATTAATCACTGTTAGTAGTTTAGAATTTATTCTTTTAGACATTTTTTTCCTATGCTCATATGCTGTATAGGAGTGTCCACTGTTTATATTCAGGTGTAACTTTTTTTGTTTTTACAAAGATGAGGTCATACCATGCAAAATTTTCTCCAACTAGCTTTTCGCACTTAGTGTATCATGGCTGCCCTTCCAGGTAGAGAGGAATCTTTTTCATTCTTTCTGATGCCTAGGTAATAGTCTACACACTGATAAACTTTAATTTAACCCTTGCACTCTTGAAGAACATTTAGGTTGTGCCAATTTTTTTATTATAATAGAAAGCACTGTAAATGCACTTATCCATTTATATAAGTGTTCTGTGAGATACATTTCTAAAAGCAGAATTGCTGTATCAAAGTGTATACAATTTCCAAACTGTTTCCAACACTTTGCAATTATTGTTTCACTCACTTTTTAAAACAGTCCTTTTCTTCATTTTACAAATAAGAAACTGAGGTACCAAGGAGTTGGAATCATGATTTTAACCCAGGCGTAGCCAGAATCAGAGGTGTTTGTTAATTGTGTCTGTCTTAGAGTTTCATCATTCAGGGGCTTAATGTGGATGAGAGAATGTAATTTCGGGTAGCTTTAATTAGGAAAGTTAACAGCTGGAATTGGTTTCTGATTGAAAGGTGATAAACACTTTCATGAGTGTGTGAATACTCATTATCTGCCACCTCTCTGGTTTCTCTTATGCCTTTAGATATTTTTTGCAGTATTTTGGTATAAGCTCTTGCATTTTATAATTCTAGATATTGAAGTGGCATGTTACGGTTATGAAGGCATTGATGCCGTAAAAGAAGCCCTGCGAGCGGGTTTGAACTGTTCTACAGAAACCATGCCCATCAAGGTGAGGAGTCGGTGTTCTCCCTCCCTGCAGAAATACCTGCCAGAGCCAAACCAGACTTTTCTCGTGATCATGTCTCATATCAAGTGTTACGAAAAGTGGTTCTTGGTGATATTCTAGGGGATGTTCACAGTTACGTGTAGGCTTTTTGTTGTAGCTACTCTTACCATCACGACGGATAGAGACTCCTGCTGGTCTTCAGTGCAGAGGGCTCCTCTACAGTAAAGACTTCTGCCCATAGTGCTCAGTCTTGAAAAAGGCAACATATTCTCTCATATTCACACACAACTTGTAGGAGGTTTGCTCTGAATCTTTCATTAGCAAGAAAATTAACTGAATGGTTATTATTTAGAATCTCTTAGAAGAATTTCTTCTGTCAGTTTAGTTTAGAACCAGATTGGAATTTTTTTGTTTAAAGACATTATTCATTATATGCTGATGATGGCTATTGTTAGTTTAACCACCAAAGACACCCAGAACTCAGAGTTGTTCATTTTCAATATTTCAGTAGATTTGATTAGATTATGATGTCAGTAGCTTTTGCTCTGTTAACAAACTACCCCAAATCGTTGATTATAAAATTGAGAGTTAAGTTTTGGGGTGATTTCTGAAGGCAGCATATTAGCAAAACAATTCTTGAACATAGTTGTGTGTTCTATAAGTATACTCCTAATTGAACGTCTCTCTCTTTCCTTAGATTAATCTCATAGCTCCTCCTCGGTATGTGATGACCACAACAACCCTGGAGAGGACAGAAGGCCTCTCCGTCCTCAACCAGGCTATGGCTGTTATTAAAGAAAAGATTGAAGAGAAGAGGGGTGTCTTCAATGTTCAGATGGAGGTAAGATCAAGTTTGTTTTTGCCTTGTTCTTAACAGTTTTTAAGAAATTTAAAACATAAATTATTTGCATTCTAAAATCTTAAAAAATGGGATACATTTAGGATTACAACTCCACTAAGCACAAAATAATTATTGACTCAGGGAGTCCTAAAAGGACTTTTTGTAAGTAAATAAGAACTACCGTGAGGTGGTTGTTGAGAACTGTGGTTACTGGTGGTGGTAGGTGTCCTGTTGTGTCATTTATCCCTGTCCCCCCCCAGCCCGCCCCTACCAGGGAAATAATAGACAGTGAAAATTAGTGATTGATTATTGTCAGAATTTAATGTGAAATACTTAAAATTTGATCTCAGAATTAGAAATGAGTGGTTGCCTGTATTTCTCTCATCTCAACAAGAATAAAACCTAATTTTCATATGTATTTGTTACACATAAATGTATATAACAATTTCTTCTCTGGAAAAGAATAGTAAATAATTTATTTTAAACCTGGAAGATGCATTTTTATAGGATCTCTTTTGGGTTTGAAGGCTATATATAGCCACTGAGAATATTTTCAGTTTTAGCTTGTAAATAAGAGGAAATGATAT
>VMDR010008419.1:0-36680 GCA_007922815.1 Macrotus californicus | reverse complement strand
AGCACAATTGACAATAGCCAAGTGCTGGAAGCAACCTAAGTGCCCATCAGTCAATGAGTGGATCAAAAAACTGTGGTACATTTACACAACGGAATTCTATGCAGCAGAGAGAAAGAAGGAGATCCTACCCTTTGCAACAGCATGGATGGAACTAGAGAGCATTATGCTAAGTGAAATAAGCCAGGTGGTAAGAGAGAAATACCACATGATCTCACCTTTAACTGGAACATAATCAACAAAAGAAATCAGCAAACAAAATACAACCAGAGACACTGAAATTAAGAACAATCTAACAATGGCCAGAGGGGAAGGGGGAGGGAATAGTGTGGGGAAGGGTTTCCAGGAAACACTATAAAGGACACATGGACATAACCAAGGGGGAGGGTGGGAGCGGGGGAGTGAGGTGGGATTGGCTGGGGTGGAGGGGTAGTGGTGGGGGGAAAATGCAGACAATTGTAAATGAACAACAATAAAGTAATTAAAAATAAATAAATAAAATAACATAAAAATATTTAAAAAAATTTATACAGACTTAGAGTAATGGCTTAACATCTTCATTAAAATATTAACGTACTTTAGAACTCCCACAAACACACACAGTCCTTCCTTCTTTCTCTGCCCAGTCTGGGGTACCGTATCTCAGGAAAAGAAGTAGAAGTCCGTGGCTTGGGTAGCCCCTTGGCTCCTGGAACCATCAGCTGTGTCACCGCTGCAATCTCCAGTTAATCCAAAGTCATGTGGCTCCTTCTCATGGCCCATCAGCAAGAGTCCATTCACCCCTTTTCTTCCCAGCAAGGTCTCTCCTGCTTCCTAAGCCACGTGGCAAAAGGGGGCACCCCAAAGCCACATGGTCCCAACTTACTCCAAAGTCCTGTTAACCCCACCTTCCTTCTTTTCTCTCTCATGGAGGCACTGGAACCAGAAAGATTTGCCTCCCAGTTCTCACATGGGTTGAAGTCACTCCCATCTCCCTGGCTCAAAGCATGGCCACAGCTATTTAACATATCCATGAAACCAATTAAAAGATATAGATATGTTAAATGACCATGCCACAGGTTAGCTGCAAAACTGTTGCTATGCAAAACAGCTCTCAATGGCCCTGCTCCATGTGTCTCATCCCCCAGTTCAGACTTGTGGGGTTGAGGACCTCCTATATATATAGGATTTTAATATTTCCTGGAAACCCTGAGTTCTGGACCCCATTACAAATCCCTATTTGGGGGCCCCCTGGCTGCACCCTTGTGGGGAACCTGTTGTTGCGTGATGCGGCCTGTGACTCAGCTCTGGATTTGAACGCAGTCCAGATCGCGTGTGGTATGCAGATCACAACCGTGGATAGGTTTCCCATGGGGATCAGGCCTGCATTGTACCTATGCCGCTTTGAAACTTTCTCTTGCAAAAACTCCCTCACCTGGGATGGAAACTGCAGAAGTTTACTGTGACTTGTGCTAGACTTCCCAAGCACAAATGTAAACAGCCCAGCCTTCTTTCCTTTACATTTGTAAATGAACTTTCTCCTTGCAACTGGCCACATTCTTTCCTTTGTTATCTGTAAAAGGTATCTACCCAAAGCAAACCTGTGCATAGTTAATGAAAACCATCCTGGAGTGTCAATAAAAGCCTGTCCAGGTGAGGGGCAGGGGCCCTCTCTCTGTCTGTGGGAGAGGGGCCACGTGGGCCCTCTCTCTTGATCATTGAGAGATCAGCCACACATCCCTTTTCTCCACCAGATTTCTTTATTCCATGTGAATTTGTTCATCACTTGTCCAGGGATATAGGACAAGCATTCTACAACAACACACGGTCCTTCCGGACAGGACCACAACACACCCTGTATCACCTTAATGGCATATAGTTGGTGTCACAAACAGGATTCGAGGACAATATGTCCTTTTTTCGTAAGCCTGAAGTGCAGTGTGTGATTTGTGAAGTTCCAGGCTGGAAGGACTTGTCATTCTCCCAGTCACACAAGAATGGTCTAAAGGAATGCCCTCTGTGAGGATTGGGGAGGCAAGGTGAAGACTGGGGAACCATCCCAGTTGATAGAATGCCTCCAGGGAGTGCCAATGAAGGAAAGAAAATGGTTGGCATGGGCCGCTGGGGTTGGGTCATTCTAACTGCATATCAAAAGTGTCCTGGAGGGAAAGAGCAGATCCTGCAGGAAAAACTTCAGCTCGAGGAAGAGCTCACAGAATTGCAGGGGAGACTTTCCATGTTACAGTGTCAAAATATTATTCTGGAGGATCAAGCCAGAAATTTATCAGGCAGTGGCTGAAAAGGCTGTAGTACAGTGTGCTCAATATAAATATGAGAAGCGCTGGGGGAAGGTAAACATAAAAAAAGTGCATTCAGTAATCGCTTCTGCCCCACTTGATTGGGACCCTGATAAGTGGGACTGGGATATCTGGGGAGAACTGGAGGAGGAGGCCAGAAAGTATGAGCAGTCAAAATATGCTCCTCACTTAGGAGCATGCCCCATAACCTGTAGGAAAGAGGAACAACAGGGAAATCAAGTGACCGGCAAAGTTACTGTTGAGGATTTTACTCAACAACAGACTACTGATATTTTGGCCCAGTTTACTCAATGGACGGGAGAGCCTTTGATTGTTTGGATGATTAGAATTGCTGATGAAGGAGCTGGAGGGGTGACTTTAGATCCCATGGACTGCATTAAGTTTTTGGATATAAGCTCTAATCCATTTGTGCAAACAACCTTTAGAGACTATGGTCAAGAAGGGGAGAATATCATTTTTCTATTGGCCCTGGCTGCTCAAGGATGTGCTAAACAATACCCCATGGATATCCAGTGACCAAGTGGAGACTAGCCATGGTATACCATTAGGGATGAAATGCAAAAATTATAAGAAGAGGTAATGAAAACAGCCATCATAGTTAAGGAGGCGAAGACATATTATCAAACTGTAGTTGCTGCTTCCCATCATAGCATACTAAGTTAAAACTGCCACTCCCACATATAAGAATTTGATGATGACTTTTCTGCTGGGGGAAACTGGCAATCCACTCAATGCTGTTATAGACAAAATGGTCCAATTAGGAGACATAGGGGACTGGAGTACTGGTAAAGATACTAATAACTCTGATAATAGATTGGGACCCAAACCTGTTGATAGAATTCCCCATAAAGACATGTCTCAAGCATTCTTGAGAGCTGGGACAAAAGGGAGGAAATAGATGGATTTCCCACTAGTGATCTTTGGAAGTTATACAAAAAAGAATGCAGGGAAAGCACACACACCACAAAGTAGAGGCAGATAAAAAAGGAAACAGTGGACCCTTCAGCCCTGGCTAAAACTAGCCTTTATCCAGACCTGAATCCCTTTATGCAACCACAGGGATCAGGACAAGCCCCCATGTCAGCTGCAGAAGCGAAAGAGGTGGGGAGAAGGGACTACCAACCTCACATCAATTTAACTATATATTGGAAAAATGGGTCTACTACTACAGCCTGTGCCCTTATTGACACTGGGGAAGTGGCCTCTTTAATTTATGGTAACTCCTGAAAATTTAAACAAGGGACCCCAACTACCATTACAGAATTAAGAGATGCCAAAATTGCAGCTAGACAAATGACTCTTCAATGAAAATCGGACAATTGCCATGTAAAGACTACTTGGTAGTCATAGTTCCTATTCCTGAATATATCATAGGAATTGACATTTTGAGAGGCATGACCCTATATTTACCAGAGGGAAAATATCAATTTGCTATATGGGCTTTTCAAATTTCTGCATTTTTAGTAGGGAAGGTGCATATGACTTCTGTAACTTTGCCTTCCCCCACCAAAGTAATAACTCCAAAACAATATCATATCCCAGGAGGGCAGGAAGAAATTCAGAACACTATCAAAGAATATGTCATCACTGGGGTTTTAGTTCCCACTACTGCCCAGTGGAATAACCCTGTATGGCCCGTGAGAAAGTCAGATGGGTCCTGGAGGATGACAGTAGATTACTGAGAACTTAACAAGGTCACTTCTCCTCTTGTAGCAGCAGTGCCTGATGCTATAACTTTAATTGAGAGGCTACAAAAGTTCCGTGGGCAATGGTATGCTGTCATTGATTTAGGAATGCTTTTTTCACAATCCCTATTGACCCTGCACAGTGGGACCCATTTGCCTTTACATGGCAGGGGAGACAGTATACATTTACTTGGTTGTCCCAAGGTTATTTGCACAAGTGCCCACCATTTGCTATCGAATTGTAGATGAACACCTGGACAACTTTCCTTTGCCTCCCCCAGAGCTCAGATTACTCATATTGATGACTTTATGGTTCAAGCAAAATCCCAGGAGATAGTAGATCAAATTTTACAGGTCCTCATTCAGTATATGAAAGAAAAGTGTTGGGAAATCAACCCTGCCAAAGTACAGTGGTCAGCGCACCTGGACCAATGGATCCATTAGAAATACAATGGCCCAAGGCCAGACAAAAAATTATTGATTTTCGTCCCCTACATAGTAAAAAGGAAGCTCAGAAATGTATAGATCTCTTTGGATATTGGAGAGCCCACATTCCACACTTAGGTGTGATTCTCCAACCTTTATATAAGGTGACCAGGAAAAAATATAAATTTGAATAGGGGGAGAAAGAGGCCACAGCCTTTGAGGAGGCTAAAATGGCTATACAGACTGCTTTAGACTTGTGCCCCATGAAAGAGGGCCCTCTGGTAATTCATGTTACTGTACAAGACCAGTATGCAAATTGGAGTTTATGGCAGCAGCAAGATGGAAAGCAGGTTCTTTTAGAGTTCTGGTCTAGAAAATTGCCCAATGCAGGGGAGTCATATACTCCCTTTGAGCAGCAACTTCTTGCTGCTTACTGGGCTTTCACAGAAATGGAACAGTTAACTGTGGGACATGATGTCCTACTATGACCTGGAATCCTCATTATCAATTGGATTTTGAGTGCCCCAGCATCCCATAAAATTGGACATGCCAAAGAAGCTAGTATAATTAAATAGAAATGGTACATTCAGAATAGGGCAAGGGCTGGTAAATCAGGGGTGACATGACTCCACGAACTGGTAATGGATGGAGGACAACTGGAGGGGGAGACAACTATATTCCTCTGCACTAAGGAAAAGCTTAGTTCTCCCGTCTGTTGAGCAGCAGGATATACTTGCCTAACCGCTGCCCCAATAGAACATGCTTGGTTTATGGATAGAACAGCTAAATATACTGGTCAAGAAAGGCATTGGAAGGCTATTGCTTACAACCTTCATACTCAAGTCACTCTAGAAACCACTGGAAAACACGGCAACAGCCAACTGGCTGAGCTGAAAGCTGTTCACCAAGCCATTGTGCAGGAGAAGGGGAGAGAATGTCATTTATTTACTGACTCCTGGGCAGTAGCCAATGGATTAACTACATGGATGTCCATTTGGAAACATAATAATTGGGACATTCATGGATGGAAACTTTGGCAAAAATTCCTATGGGAAGAAATTTGGGATATTGTTCAGTGCACTAATGTCTCTGTTTTTCATGTAGATGCACATACTAAGAAGGATTCACCTGAGTGTGAGTATAATGCCACTGCAGATGCTCTGGCAAAAATAGCTGCTTCCACCACCTCTGAAGACTACTATTCCCTTGCCCAATGGATACCATCAAGTGGGACATTTAGGAGAGCAAGCTATGCACAGGTGGGCACAGGCTCGAGGAATAGATGTCCCTCTCTCCATTCTAAGACAAAGGATGAGTGTGAAATCTGTCAGAAAGATGCTTTACGCTCCATCCCCAAGATATTAACAGGAGAATTAGCTACAGGTACACTCCCTGCTTAAATTTGGCAAATACCAGGGATGCCAATTTATTTGTACTTGTGCAGACACCCATTCAGGGGTATTGGTCACCTGTGCATACCAAGGTGCTACTCAGAAAAATACATGCAAAACCCTTGACATCATTATACTTTGTTATGGTTCCCCTTTACAAATTCAGAGTGATAACAGTTCTTATTTTAAAGGAAAGTAAATTGAGACTTATTACCAGCAACATAATCTAGAATGGGGATATCACATTCCTTATTAGCCACAGGCTGTGGGCCTAATTGAAAGAAGGGATTGGCTGGGGGGCGGGAGAGGAGGGGGGGAAATGCAGACAACTGTAAATGAACAACAATAAAGTAATTTAAAAAAAAAAGAAAGAATGAATGAATGGTCTCCTCAAAGAAAAACTGAGAAAGTTAGGAAATAGTTCTTATAAAAACTGGAAAGATCACTTATTCCTTGCTTTGCAGCAATTGAATAATCGGTCTGTAGGCAATTCTACGCCTTTGGTATGGATGATGACTCCCAATTTGCAGATTGGTAGCCAGCAATGTCCTACTACCTTAAAATGGTAGGTGATTGATCCTAATGCTTAGGCCCCATATATGGGCACTTTAGAATCAGTAGGAAGTGATTTACACACACTGCAAGAGATCTGTATCAATCCTAATACTACTCAGACTATCTCAACAAGATTAGGTATACAAATCCCATAAGGACATTTCGAGCATATTCTTCAGTGGTCCAGCCTGGCTTTAAAAGGATTGCAAATTATGGCTGGAGTTATTGATTCAGATTATGTGGGAGAAATATAAGTACAACTGCATGATGTATCCTCACAACCTGTACAACTGCAAGCCCAGGAATGGGTGACTCAAGTAGTCATTACCCCCTATCACAAGGGGGAATGGCAACAACTTCCCCAGGCCCTGATGCCACCACCAGAGTAGGAGGCTTTGGGTCTGCCAATATGAAGACTGGAGCTTCATATGGGTAAAGAAACACTCCCACCATAGGCCCAGGGCCACAGAGGTTGTTGCTAAAAGAACTGACAAACCCTAGCAGTTACTTATACAGGAAAGGATAATATTGAAATTCTACCTACTAATCAGTTGTTTCTGCGGGAGTAACACTGTCTTTTAGGGCTTCTCCTTGGTTGGTGAATGATATAAATGGTCGGAGCCTGGACACCTGGAACTCTTCTTGCTGGTCCCATATCGCGACTGTGGCTCTTTTGGACTAACATCAGTCATTCTCAATGGATCCGCGGCAACCAGACACAACAACAAGATAACTTGACTTGTCCATCCAGCCAGAGTTATAATGTGTTTAATTGGACTGTGGACCTTGATGCTCAATTATGGAAAGCCCCGTCCCCTATCTGGCTCATCCTGAAGGGAGCTTTACTCATTCAAACAATGATAAGTTTGCATAATCCTCTAGCAAACTGTTCCTTTTTATGCTAAGAAAGTTTTTTGCTGTGCCCCAATTAACTGGAACATATACAGATTCACAAAATGTGACATATAATCTCTAAGATTGTATTCCCACCCATCAAGGTTTGATGTGTAATCGCTTAACTAGACAAATGGAACCTTGCTTACTACAGTGTTCCTCTAATCTATGTATTCTTACTTTATTTCCTGTTCACAATTATACAGCATTGCATGAAACAGAAGTGCAGCATATATATTTAGTTAGTAATAATCAGACAGAGATGGCCATGCTGGGGGAAGAAGCCCCATACTCTGGGTGTCTGCAGCACCTGGAGGTTCTCCACAGGCAGAGTGATGTTTTTTACCTTTCCCTGAATGAGTGGATAATGTTTCTCTCACCTGCGTACCCAAGTCTTTACCCTTTTCCTCTGTATATATGTATTTATACCCCTTGATAAAACTAATCAAGAATTCTACACTAATGCGAAAATTATTAGATGAAAACCAAAATCAACTTACTCAGCATAGAGTACAAACACATATTGTTGCTAATAAGTTGATTGAAGCTTCCCATCTTATTGTAACTGATACTAATCATCTGATTTCCTGTTTAAGTCCGTATCTGCATCTAAGTATTGGAATTCAATATTTCATCCTATTTTAATATGTATTACTATAATAGTTTTGTTCTCTATATGTAATATTTTCATGTATTGTCAAATAAGGAAAATGTATTTGACCATGACCCCCAAGATGTTAACTAGTTACACCATAACCATGTCAAATTCTAGGGCCAAATTGATGGGTTAAAGGGACCTTGAGAATCCTACCTGTTTATGCCCAAGCTGTGACCTTCATTGAAAGAGTGAAATATAGGCATGCTGTCTCCCCGGGAGAACTGGCCCTTTTCCCCAGAAGATTAGTATCTTTGATCTCTAACTGTTCCTTCAGGGAGAATTGGTCCTTCTCCCAGAGGGACCAGTTGGTTAGTCAAGTCACACAAGGCCCTTGGTGCATAGCCACTTTTGTCTAAAACATATTTAACTACAGCTCCTAAAGTGAGACTTTGGAATCTTACCTAGAGGGAAGGACACTTTGCTTGGAACTTTTCCCAGTCAGGTCCCGAATGTTGTCTCCAAGATTCCCCAGCATCTAGTTCGGGTGTTGGTGATTTCCCATCTGGTGATGTATGCTCTTGATTCTTGCTTTCTCTTTGCTCTTGCTTAATATGGTGCTTAGCTATTCACCTTTAACTTGGGGTCTTTACTGTCTGTGAATTCAAACCTCCAAATTAAGTGGCCACAATCTCAAATGTGCTCCTCAACGGCACATATGTCTCTGGGCCCTCTGTATGTCCTCCTTGGAGAAGTGTCTGTTCAGGTCCTTTGCTCATTTTTTTAATTGCATTGTTTGTCTTCCTGGAGTGGAGTCATATGAGTTTTTTATATATTTTGGAGATCAAACCCTTGTCCGAGGTATCATTGGCACATATGTTTTCCTGTACCATTGGTTCCCTTTGATTTTCCTGATGTTTTCTTTAGCCATGCAGAAGCTATTTATTTTGATGAAGTCCCATTTGTTTATTCTTTTTTTTATGTCCCTTGCCCAAGGGGATGTATCAGTGAAAGTATTGCTGTGTGAAATATCTGAGATTTTTCTGCCTATATTCTCCTCTACAACTTTTATGGTGTCGGGACTCATATTTAATTCTTTTATCCATCTTGAGTTTTTTTTTTCTGTATGGTATAAATTGGTGGTAGAGTTTTATTTTTTTGCATGTATCTCTCCAGATCTCCCAACACCATTTGTTGAAGAGGCTATTTTTATTCCACTTTATGCCCCTCCTCACTTTGTTAAATATTAATTGACCATGGAGATACAGGTTTATTTCTAGGCTCTCTATTCTGTTCCATTGATCTGTGTGTCTGTTCTTATGCCAGTGCCAGACTGTTTTGATTACAGTGGGTTTGTAATATAGTTTGATATCAGGTATTGTGATCCCTCCTACTTTGTTCTTCTTTCTCAAAATTGCTGAGGCTATTTAGGGTCATTTATGGTTCCATTTAAGTTTTTTAAATGCTTGTTCTATATCTGTGAAATATGTCATTGGTATGTTAATAGTGATTTCTTGAATCTATAAATTGTTTTGGGTAATATGGACATTTTGATGATGTTAATTCTTCCAGTCCATGAACATGTTATATGTTTCCATTTGTTTGTGTCTTCCTTAATTTCTTTCTTCAGTATTGTGTAGTTTTCTGAGTACAGGTATTTTGTCTTCTTGGTTAGGTTTATTTCTAGGTACTTTATTTTTCTTGTTGCTATATCAAATGGGATTTTTTTCTAATCTTTTTGTAATGTTTCATTGTTGGTGCACAAAAATGCTATCAGTTTGTGAATATTGACTTTGTATCCCACTGTTTTGCCAAAATCACTTTAGGTCGAGTAGTTTTCTGGTGTTGTCTACAGGGGTTTATATGTACACTATCATGTCATCTGGAAATAATTACAGTTGTACTTCCTCCTTTCCTATTTGGATGCCTTTTATTTCTTTTTCTTGTCTGATCACTGTGTCTGGGACTTCCAATACTATGTTGAATAGAAGTGGTGAAAATGGACATCCTTGTCTTGTTCCTGATCTTAGTGGGGAAGCTTTTAGTTTTCTCCCATTGAGTATGATGTTGGCTGTAGGTTGCTCATATATGGCCTTTATTATGTTGAGGTATGCACTCTCTATTCCCATTTTGCTGAGAGTTTTTATCATAAATGGGTGGTGTACCTTATCAAAGGCTTTTTCCACATTTATTGTTATAATTATGTGATTTTGGTCTTTACTTTTGTTATATGATGTATTACATTGATTGAATTGCAAATATTGCACGCCTGGGAAGAATCCCACTTGATCATGGTGTATGATCTTTTTAATGCATTGCTGGATGCAGTTTGCCAATATTTTGTTGAGGATTTTAGCATCTATCTTCATCAGCAATATTGGTGTGTAGATTTCTTTGTTGTGTCTTTATCTGATTTTGGAATTAGGATGATGCTGGCTTCATAAAGAGTTTGGAAGTCCTCCTTCTTCTTGAGCTTTTTGGAATAGTCTGAGGATAAGGGTTAGCTCATCTTTAAAGGTTTTATAAAATTCTCCTGTGAAACTGTCCATTTCAGGGCTTTTGTGTGCTTGGATTTTTTAAAATACTGCTTCATTTTTCTAGATGTTGTTGGTCTGTTCAGGTTTTCTGCCTCTTCTTCATTCAGTTTTGGAAGATAATATTTTTCTACAAATTTTTCCACTTCTCCCAGGTTTTCAAATTTCTTGGTATATAGATGTTTGTAGTAATTTCTTACAATCTTTTGTATTTCTGTGATATCAGTTGTAATATCTCCTCTTTCATTTCTCTTTTTTAATTTTATTTTTTATTGTTGTTCAAGTACAGTTGTCTCCCAGATATTCCATGTAGCAATGTTTTCTCTCTTTCACTTCTGATTTTATTTATTTGAGCCCTCTCACTTTTTTCTACATGCATGTGCTTAAAGGCTTGTTGATTTTTGTTTATCTTTTCAGAGAACCACCTCCTGTATTTATTGATCTTTTGAATTGTTCTTTTAGTCCCTATGTCATTTAATTCTGCTCTGACCTTGGTTACTTCCTTGTGTCTGCTTGCTCCAGAATTTGTTTGTTGTTTTTCCTCCAGTTCATGTAAATGTAGGGTTAGGTTGCTTATTTGAAATGTTTCTATTTTTTTTAGGTAGGTCTGTGATACCACGAACTTCTCTCTCAGCCTTTGCTGTGTCCCATAGGTTTTGAACTATTATGTGTTGATTTTCAATTGTTTCCAGAAACTTTTTGATTTCTTTTTTTTATCTTATTTTCAATCCATTCATTGTTTAACAAACTATAGAAATGATTCTTGAAATTAGTCTTCCATTCATTGTTTAATAGCATGCTATTCAATCTCCATGAATTTTAATGTCTTTGAGTTTTTTCCCCTGAGGTTAGTTTCTAGTTTTAAGCCCTTGTGGCCTGAGAAAACGCTACATATGATTTCAATTTTCTTGAATTTGTTGAGATTTATCTTGTTTCCTATCACATGGTCTATCTTTTAAAATATTCCATGTGCATTTGAAAAGAATGTATATTTTACTTCTTTGGGGTGAAATGTTCTATATATATATATATTAAGTCTTTTTGATCTAGGACGTTGTTCAATGCTGCAATATCCTTGCTGATATTTTATTTGGAGATCTAGCCATTGTTGACAGTGTGGTGTTAAAATCCCCTACTGTAGGTGTGGTGCTGTCTGTCTCTTTCTTGAAGTTCTCCAAGATTTTTTCTATATATTGAAGTGCTACTGTTGATATATGTTTACAGTGATTATGTCTTCTTGATGGATGTTTCTCTTGAGTATTATGAAGTGTCCTTCTGTTTCTCTTTTTTTATGGACTTTCTTTTGAAGACTATTTTGTCTGATATAAGTATGGTTACCCTGGCTTTTTTTCCTGTCCATTGGCTTGGATTTTTTTTTCCAACCCTTCACTTTCAGTCTGTGCAGGTCTTTTCTTCTGAGGTGGGTCTCTTGTAGGCAGCGTATGTGTGGGTCATGTTTTCTATTTTGTTTTTTAAAGAATTTTTAAAGAGGGGAAGGGAGGGAGAAAAAGAAACATCAAATGTGTTGTTGCCTCTCATGTGCCCCCTACTGGGAACCTGGCCAGCAACCCATGCATGTGCCCTAGACTGTGAATTGAACCAGCAACATCTATTTCGCAGGCTGGCACTCCCTGAGTCACACCAGCCAGGGTCTGTTTTCTTATCCATTCAGCTACCCTATGTCTTTTGATTGGAGCATTTAATCCATTTACATTTAAGGTTATTATTGATAGATACTTATTCATTGCCATTTCCCCCTCCTTTGTACCTGTGTTCCTCTCTCAGAGAGAAACATTTTAAAACAGAGAAATAATGAGGCATACAGTAACGAAATGAGCTAGAAGAGAGACAGACACAAAGAGAGGCACTGATAAAGGAAAGGGATTTGCATTTGTAACAGGGTGCAGCCAAGGGAGGATCCCCCAAAGGAGATTTGTAATGGGGTCCAGAACTCAGGGTGTCCAGGAAATATTAGAAATATATATATATATATTGTCCTCACCCCCACAAGTCTGAGCTGGGAGATGGGATGCATGGAGCAGGGCCACTGAGAGTTGTTTTGAATACCAACAGTTTTGCAGATAACCTCTAGAATGGTCATTTAACATATCTATAACCTTTAACTGGTTTCATGGATATGTTAAATAGCTGTGGCCATGCTTTGAGCCAGGCGGATGGGAGTGACTTCAACCCATCAGGGAATTGGGAGGCAACTCCCTCTGGGTATAGCACCTGCATAAAAGCTCGCAGATGATTGGCTCTACGCCTGCCTGGACTTACTATGGCAGCCCAGTAAAGCTGGAAGAACACAGGAACGCTGGCAGGTGTAGCTGATTGTGGGAGGAGTCGGAAATGGGACTGCAGAGCAAGATTGGTGCTGGGATTTAAACCCGGGTGCAGCAGCCATGCGGGCTTTTTTGGGGACCATGCAGCTTTCTTGAAAAGTTGGGATGGTGCAGCTTTAGGGTGCTCCCTGTTTGCCATGTGGCTTAGGAAGCAGGAGAGATTTTGCCTGGAAGAAAAGGGGTGAAAGGATTCTTGCTGGTGGGCCATGAGAAGGTGCCACATGGTTTTGGATTAACTGGAGAATGCATCGGCAACACAGCTGATGGTGCCAGAACTGAGGGGCTCCCTGAACCATGGACTTCTACTTCTTTTCCTGATATATGGTACCCCAGACTGGGCAGAGGGTAGAAGGAAGGACTGTGTGTTTGTGGATATTCTAAATGACTTTAGTATTTTTAATGAAAACATTAAGTCAGTACGCTAAGTCTGTATAACTTTTAAAATAAATAATCCCTTTCCTTTTCACCAATCTCTGGCATTGAGAGACGTCTTTCCCTGGCAGCAGGCAAGGCAAACCTAGTACAGGGAGAGGGACCCCCCAGAGCTCAAGGGTGGGTCCATTCAGTATAGTATACAATTCGTTCCCAGCCCCCGGGTCTGTTCTGTAACACTTGTACTTTGGGGAAGACATAGAAAGGCCTGTCCAGAAAGTATTCAGCCAGGCAATGTGAATAATTGAGACATTTATTGAAGAAGATACAAGACACACTGTCCATAGGTTAATGGCACCACAGTCCCCTTTAAGGTAGGCACTTTGAGATGTCACAAGGTTCTTTCAATTGCCATCAACTGCTCCATCATATTTTCTTGAATCTCACCTATGGTCTGAAATCTCTCCCCTTTCAAAGGTGGTTTTAGTTTTTGGGAACAGCCAGAAGTTGCAGGGCGCCAAACCTGGGCTGCAGTGGGGCTGAGTCACCTGGGGGATTTGATGGCTCGAAAAAAAAGAACTCTGCATAAGACCTGATGCATGAGTGGGTGTGTTGTTGTGATGAAAGGCGAATCACCAGCTGACCAGAGCCTTGGCCTTCTGAATCATCCAGTTTCCATGGAGGAATGTTTAAGCTTAATGAAAAATTTGATGCAGATTCATTGCTCTACTCGCTCAGACATTTTGAATGAGATGGCCACACAGTGCACATGTTCCCTCAACAACATCCACTGCTCCCACTGATGAGTACAGTGAAGTCATCATTGTTCACACACGTGCATTCCAGTCCATTCTCCTTGGCTGCCAGGTTACATTGTCATGTAAACCCTTCTCATTATATTAACAATGGCTGAACTTTTTCTGGACAGACCTCTTAAAAGTTCTTTTAAACAGGTGTGGCTTTGTAGTTTTCTGACCACCTCCCAGCAATCCCACCAAGACAGGACCTAAATGGGAAACCCTCAGAATGGACTACTATGAATCTAGAGGAG
The DNA here is from genome assembly GCA_007922815.1 of Macrotus californicus. NCBI lineage: Eukaryota > Metazoa > Chordata > Mammalia > Chiroptera > Phyllostomidae > Macrotus > Macrotus californicus. Next base: position 22,538 of record VMDR010008419.1, on the reverse strand, counting down.
GACTAAGAATAAATAGGAGGGAAAAAATCAACAAACTTTTAAGGTTAATTGATTTGAACCAATTCTTCCTCTTCTCGTTCTGTCTTTTTAAAAAATATTTTTTAACATTCCACTTATTTATTTTTAGAGAGAGGGGAAGGGAGGGAGAAAAAGAGGGAGAGAAACATCAGATGTGCAAGAGGTACATTGATCACAGGCCCCCAGCTGGGTACCTGGCCCACAACCCAGGCATGTTCTTTGATTGGGAATTGAACTGAGGACTTTCTGGCTTGTAGGCCAGCACTCAGTCCACTGAACCACACACGCCAGGGCTCATAGTGTTTATCTTAATAGGCACTTATTTAGAAGCTATTATATACTGGGCTCTGTTCATTAAGGCACAGAATCCTTCTAGATCCTGGCTGGGGAAATCAATAAATAAATTGTCTCAGATCACAAAGTTAGTGAATGATAGAGCCAGGAACAGAGCCCATATGGACCATCTCCACAGTCTTAACACTAGCCACCATGCAATGGCCTCTCTTAAACTAATCCAGGTTCCTGCTAGACACTTTTTTCTTAAACCATATACTTTTATTGCTGAGTTTATTTAGTTCACAGGACAACATTCTCTGATGTAGGTTATTACTTTTAAAAAATAGTGTGAAGAGACTAGATTATAGAACACTTTAGGATAAGATATAGGTTATAAGAACTCAAGGCATACTCCAATAACACTGTCACTGAAAAATGTAATTACCTTTAGTTATTTAAATATTATTTCTTCAATTGGTGATTTTTGTCTCCAATATTTAACTGTGTTATATTTCCTGAGGATCAAATCTTTAAAGACAGTGAGGGGAAAAGCTAATCTGATTCAGCAAGTGTCTGAGGGATTTTGTTGAATACAGATACTTGGGTATGAATAGAGTACCTGGTAAACACCCTAGAAAAGATTCCTGCTCTTATGGAGCTCACATGCCTCTGGAGGCTGGGTGAGGGTCAGGGGTTATAGATATCTCCAAGATGGTCAGCATTAGTTTCTGTCTTCCTTGTATGCACATGACATTGCATCATTGACTGCAATTCACTCTACTCCCTTGAATCTGGACTTCCCCAACAATGCTTTGACCAATAAAGTATGACAGAGCAATTCTACACTGATGCTGGACCAGGCCTATAAGAGGACCGACATCCTCTGCTTTGGTCTCTTATAGTCCTTAGCCACCAAGAAAGATGTCTATTATTAGTCTGCTTGGACTGCTATAACAAAATACCAGATTGTGTAACTTAAACAACAGAAATTTATTTTCTCAGATTATTTTCTAGAGGCTGAAAGTCCAAGAGTAAGATGTCAGCAGTGTTGGTTTCTCCGTGGCCTGACCTCTCTTTGTAGCTTGCAGATGGCCACCTTCTCTCTGTGTTTTCATTTGGCCTTTCCTCTGTGCATACTCATTCCTAGTGTCTCTTCCTCTTTCTGTAAGGACACCAGTACTATTGGGTTAGGGCCCCATCCTTGTGATCTCATTTAACTTTAAAGGTCTTATCTCCAATACAGTCACATTGGGAGTTAAAGCTCAACATATGCACTTTGAGGAAAAACAGTTAAGTCCATAACAATGTTTGACTATTCCACTATATAGAGGGGGAGAGGGGCTTCACTGAGCCCATCTTTCTGCCATTCCCTGACAAAGGCATCAGGTATGTGAATGAAGAACAACCCAACTGCCAGATGGGTACATTCCAAGTTGCCAATCACTGCCACATGCAGGAGAAGAATCACACCATTGAGCCTTAAGTTTGGGGGAAGTCTGTTACCTAGGTTGAAATATTTAGAATAAGGAATGGCATAGGTTATTGCACAAATAAATATGTGGTTACTAGTTGTGACAAGTGCTATGGAGGAAGAATCAAGGTACTATGAAAAAGAATAACAGTGCGGGTAGGAATGGCATCCTGAACTGCAAGGGAGAAATTCTTGAGGGACCTGGAATATGTTGGACCTAAAGATTACAATGCTTATGTGAGCTCTGAAATCACTTCTCTTCCCTTTCTGTGCTAAACTTCACATGCATTCTTTGCAGATGATCCACTCCCTCCAGAATCAGCCTCTCATAAAACTTTATCTTTCTGACACTACAACAATTTCTTCCTTCTTCTAATATCTTCAGAGCTTTCACATTATAGCATCTAATTGACATTGAATAAGAAATTGTCTATATTACAATTTTAAACTTTTTAGGGTAAAATATACATAAAGTACACAAGACGTCAGTGTAGAGCTTAATAATTTGTTACCCTCCACATAAAAATGAAGAATGTTCTCAGTATCACAGAAGGCTCATGCTTCTCCCCATTAAAACCCACTCCAAGAAGTTACTGAGAAGCAATTGCTATTACAAATTTTTAAAAACATTAATTTTGCCTGTTCTTGAATATAAATAGAATCATACAGTAAGCACTTTCGTCTGGCTTTTTTTTCTTTTACTCATCATGTCTATAAGAATCATTCTTATCTATAGCAGTAGTTCATTTTTTTTCTGAGTAGGGATTCACTGTAGGACTATATCACAATTTATTTTTTTTGCATTTTATTTTATTTTTATTTTTTAATATATTTTATTGATTATGCTATTACAGTTGTCCCATTTTCCCTCCCTTTATTCCCCTCTGCCCTGCACACCCCCTCCTACCCGCATTCCCCCCCTTTAGTTTATGTCCATGGGTCATTATATAAGTTCTTTGGCTTCTATATTTTCTATACTATTCTTAACCTCCCCCTGTCTATCTTCTACCTACCATTTATGCTTCTTATTCCTTGTACCTTTTCCCCCTCTCCCCCAACCCACTCCCCTGCTGATAACCCTCCATGTGATCTCCATTTCTGTGATTCTGTTCCCGTTCTGGTTGTTTCCTTAGTTTGTTTTTGTTTTGTTTTAGGTTCAGTTGTCAATAACTGTGAGTTTGTTGTCATTTTACTGTTTCTATTTTTTATCTTCTTTTTCTTAGATAAGTCCCTTTAACATTTCATATAATAAGGGCTTGGTGACAATGAACTCCTTGAACTTGACCTTATCTGGGAAGCACTTGATCTGCCCTTCCATTCTAAATGAAAGCTTTGCTGGATAGAGTAATTTTGGATGTAGGTCCTTGGCTTTCATGACTTGGAATACTTCTGGCCAGCCCCTTCTTGCCTGCAAGGTTTCTTTGGAGAAATCAGCTGACAGTCTGATGGGCACTCCTTTGTAGGTTACTGTCTCCTTTTCTCTTGCTGCTTTTAAGATTCTCTCTTTGTCTTTCATCTTGGCTAATGTAATTATGATGTGCCTTGGTGTGTTCCTCCTTGGGTTCAACTTCTTTGGGACTCTCTGAGCTTCCTGGACCCCCTGGAAGTCTATTTCCTTTGCCAAATTAAGGAAGTTCTCCTTCATTATTTGTTCAAATAAGTTTTCAATTTCTTCATGTTCTCCTTCTCCTTCTGGCACCCCTATGATTCAGATATTGGAATGTTTAAAGACATCCTGGAGGTTCCTAAGCCTCTCCTCATTTTTTTTAATTCTTGGTTCATTGGGTTCTGGTTGAATGTTGCTTTCTTTCTTCTGGTCCATACCATTGATTTGAGTTCCGGTTTTCTTCCCCTCACTGTTGGTTCCCTGTACATTTTCCTTCATTTCACTTAGTGTAGCCTCCATTTGTTCATCTAATTTGTGGCCAAATTCAACCAAGTCTGTGAGCTTCCTGATTACCAGTGTTTTGAACTGTGCATCTGATAGGTTGGCTATCTCTTTATCGCTTAGTTGTATTTTTTCTGGAGCTTTGATCTGTTCTTTCATTTGGGCCATTTTTGTTGTCTTGGCGCGCCTATTAGGGGCAGAGCCTTAGGTGTTCACCAGGGCAGGGGAACCCACGCTGCTGTGTAGTGATGCTATTTGTGGGGGAGGGGACCGAGAGGGAACAAGGGCGCTTGCTCCGCTCTCTGCTGGTCTTTCTGCACTACCCACAGTCCAATTGGGCTCCTCTGGTGCTGATTCTGGTGCTGATTCCTGGGTGGGTGGGATTGTGTACACTCTAGGACCCCATGGGTCTCTCCAAGGCACTCTCCTGTGAGTCCAGGAGTTTCTCCCGCTGCCGCCACCTCAACCCCCACAGGACCTTTCAATCAGAGGCTTTGAGGCTTTATTTCCCTGTGCTGGAACTCTGGGTTTCAGGGTCTGTCTCGCTCCCCAGTTGTTCCTCCCGGTTTATCTGCATGAGGGAGTGGGACTCCCAGTCCACAGTCACCACCTCTCCCGGCTGGCCACGCCTTTCCCTGGTCTGCATCCTCTCCGCCCAGCCCGTCTCACCTCTCCTACTAGTCTGGATGAAAGTTTCTTTTTTAGTTCCTTGGTTGTCGGACTTCCATACAGTTCGATTTTCTGTCAGTTCTGGGTTTTGGTTTTAAAATTTGTTGTTGTCCTTCTTTTGGTTGTGCAATGAGGCACAGAGTATCTACCTACGCCTCCATCTTGGCCGGTCCCTATATCACAATTTATTTAATAATTTGCCATTGATCAGTATTGAGTTGCCTTCAGTTCTTGTCCATTGTAAATAAAGCTGCCCTGGACATTCTTATATATGTCTGTGAAGTGAACCATTTCTTGGAGTGAAAATTGATGGATTACAGCACAGGTACATGTTTAGTTTTTTAGATAATGCCAAACAACTTTCCAACATAATTTTCTCCTGTGCCTTTGCTTATGTTTAAACATTTATTCCCATTCAACACCAGTTTTTGACACTCTTTTATGGTAGAACAGAAAGGCTATGTCAATTCCATTTCCTCTTGGAAACATTCCTCTTGTAGTCCATCTTCTGCACTACTGTAAACTGACTGCTTTCTAAGCAGCAGGCATCCTGGAGCTTGTCTTCACCTTCTCCTGTGTTAGATTCTCTGTTATTGGATTGCACATTTTACTTTTGCTAAGTTTAACTTATATCCCTATTTAGTGGAACATTTCCTCAGAAGCTTTCTGAGAAAGGGGACATGGAAGGTAAAAACTTTAAGAGTTTGAAAGACTAAAAATATCTACACACACTTAATTGGTAGCTTGGCTGGGACCAGAAATCCAGTGAGGAAATTATTCTCCTTTATGGAAATGATTAAAGCACCACTTCACTGTTCTCCAGCTTTCAGTGTTGCTGTTAAGAAGAGAGATGCCTTTCTGATCCCTAATCCTTAATATACAAGCTTTTTGTGTTCTCTCTTTTAGGGTCTTCACTTTACCCCTAAGGTTCTGATATTTCATGATGTGCTTTGAGTAGGGCTTTCATCATATATTAGGCAAGGCATTTGGTGAGCCTTTTTAACCTGGAGATGGTCTTCAGTTCTGGAAAACAGTCTCGTGTTCCAGCTTTATCTCCTTTCCTTCATGTCTTCATGGTCTCCTTTCTCTTCCTGGAAGCCTTGGTGGGATACCTTGTACTATAAAACCCTTTGTATTTTTGTTGTTTTTTTTAAAGTAAAATAGCTATTTATTCAGCCTCTTGTCATGCCAAAATGTTTTGTGCATATAACACTATAATTATCACACAGGCAAAATTATATATCAAATTATATTTTGTTACCTGATTATATAAAAATGTAAAGTGAAATGGATTTATCAATCCCTTTTAACATAACTAGTAAACAATTAAGCAGGAGATATGAGGCACAAAATCTTAGTAGAATGACACAGAAAGAGCAATAATGTAATTCTCACTTAAGTTTAACTTCTCATAATTTTTTTATGAATATACAAAGACAAACTTTTAAAATGTTATACTTACTAAGATTCTGGCAAGAGCTTTATGTAACAAGACACAGCATAACAGACTTGCCATTCAACTTGTATATGGTAAGTCTCAGCTTCAATATGAAGCTGTTACAAACAAAACAAAAAACAAAACAAAACAAAACTAAAAGCCTGCTTCTCACATGCTAAATATCTTGACAAGAATGCCATTAAATGCAGTGAGGAATTTAAGATAGCAAGAATAAAAAGTTAATAAAAGTTAAACATTACAGCCTAAACAAAATTCATACAAAAAATAACTATCACTGGTTACATAAAATTTTCCTGACTGGTTAAAACTTAACAGTATAAAACATACATCTTAGAATCTTGAGCTGTCAAGTTCAGAAAGTACCAGTGTCTGTTTGAAATGACTCCTCTCAAGGCCAAAGTATAGTCAAAGTTAATTCAAATGTTGTAGCACATTCTAGTACTAAAACTCATTCAGTATTATCGAAATGGAGGTACATCCCACAGCTTCCGGGGCTTTCTCGTGCTGCAAAAGGCCATTTCTCTGGTTCACTCAAAGCAGCATACGTCAGAGTCCAAGGATGTTGCTAACCTCAGTGAAGTGCAGGGCTGCCACACCCAGCTCTGACCTCCCCATGAAGCATGGCTACTGTGTCTGCAAAATAGGATGTATGAGGATAAAAGGCACACTATTCTGCTAAAGAAAATAGCAAACCACCCCACCCTTGAAAGCTCCTTCCCCAGGTAAATAATAAAAGCATACAAGGGAGAAAAAATTAAAATACACTTATCTACAGAGTAAAGATACTGAAATATCAATGCAATCCCTACTTCAAAAATGTTCGAGTCTTCTGGTCATTTCTGTTTACATCTTAATGATGTATCCAGACTCAACTTCTGTTGATTTACCATTAGATACTTCTAGTCAAAAATATTAACTTTGTTCCCAAATAACAACCACTAGTATGACTGCAGTATATTATCTCTCAAAGTTACTAAGCAATGGAAGAGAAAAAGACAGATGCTCAGGCAGCAGGCAACTATTATGGCCCTTTCACACCGCGGCATTCTGAGTGGCTACTGAACAGTCCAGGAATAATTCTAGAAACAACAATATTCATGCACTTTAGTAAATATGTCATTATTTTCACAGTTGAGATCTCCTCAGACATTGCACTTTATAAGGGAATCCTGATTTTTTCTAATGTCATGGTGAGTCAGCACTCGAACTAGCAGCCTTCTTTTTCTGTTTCTTACTGTGTTTCTTGTGCTTCTTTTTCTTTTTTGTCTTTTCTGTTGCCTTTTCTCTGTCTTCACTGCTTTTCTTCTTTTTTGCTCGTACCTCCTCAATATAATCTGATTCTGATAAGGACTCAGATGGTAGAGGTTTATCTTCAGGATACATCTTTCTCTTTATGCCAAGTCCTTTAGTGTCCTTTTCTTTCTCAGGTGCATCCTTTGACTCCTTTTTCTTTTTCAGACTATCCTAACTGTCTGATTCAGTCTCTGACATGGAGCTCTCAGAAGATTTATGTGAACGGTTCTTCTTTTTCTTTTTTTCCTTGTTTCTTATCCTCATCTTCAGAATCTGAAGAACTGCTGGAAGAATCAGAGCTTGATGAAGAAGAGGATGAATACCTACCAGATTTCTTCTTTTCTTTTTTCTTTCTCTGTCTTTTTTTGGATGAGCTCTCACTTCCACTTAATAATTTCTCCCTGTGTTTTTCCAGAGTTTTCTTCCAGTTCTCATTCATTTTTTCTTCAAATTCAGCCAATGCCTTGGAGCCTTTCTTTTTCTTTTCCCGTTGTTCTTTCACCTCTTCCCAGGTAGGCCTTGGTCGATTCAGATAATCTTGGATCGTTGGCCTGAAGATTGGACTGGACCCCTTGATCTGGCCATTGCTGTTAAGTTCATATAGGCCACCCGGTTGTCCCTCTTCCCCATGGTGCCGGACTGCGCAAGCCGTCAGACACCGAGGGAGAACAGGCCACTGGAGCGGCGGAAGCGGGTCGGCACAGGTCCTTCCGTCGACACCAACCCTTTGTGTTTTTTAATGATTCTCTCCTACTTTCCATTTCTACCTCACACTTTCTAGGAGATCTCGACAACTTTATTTTGAAATTATTTTTTTTTAAATTTCTGACATCATAATATTAATTTTAAGAACTACCCATTTCTCTCCTTTCACGAATACAATATCTTTTACCTCACTAGGGATTTAATTACAATTTTTTTAACCCAAATACTTATATCATATGAGTTTTGCCTTGATTCCTTTTCTTGCCTCCTGTCTCTATTGTTCCTTGTCTTTATTGTAGAAATATTTTTTTAAACAGCTGGTGATTCTTGGTTGTTGTTCATATTTAAATTGAGGAACACGCAATTGTGGAAGCTCTGTGGGGGTGGACCAAGCTTGTACACCGGAGAGTCTTGGGGGATCGCATGGAGACCTGGCCATTTCTTCCAGGAATTCTTAAATGTTAATGTCTACGGTTCTTCATCTCTGGGATCAGTTTCCACCGACATACCTGCAATCAAGGGTCCCAATTTCTGGACCGCTACCGAAACTCGCCTGAGCTCCGCCTCCTGTCCCCTGCCCCACCCCAAGCTCTCCTGAGTTTACTCCATCCCCATTTCATGGAGAAACTGTATTTCACAAAACCTGTCCCTAGTGCCAAAAGGTTGGGGACCGCTGCCTTATATCTCCTGCCAAAAGTAGACGGACTGAATCTATTTGGAGTCCTGGGAGGCTGGTGGTGGGGGACCTAGGCACTCGGACTCCTGGCCGCACTCTCTGCGGACACCGTATCTGCAGCGGCGCGCTCCGCCCTCCTGGGTCTCGTCGCTCACTCCCAGGGTGGGAGCTCGTTACAGCGTCAGGTCCGTGGGCGCAGGGTACGCAGCTTTGTGCGGTGTGGGAGGGAAGCCTCGCTCCATTCACTCAAAGTTCCTGACTCTAGGGAGAAACAACATTTACATTCACGTATCTTGGATAAACCTCACGCTGTGAAAACATTCAGTGGCTTATACAGGGACCATATTTATCATAAATTTCACCAAATTGAGGAAGCCGCTGCATGCTGGTCAGGCTAGCCGGGTGATCTAGGACACCAAGACTCTCACCCTTTGTACCTACAGAGAGGGCTTTGGCTGGAGCTGCGTGTTTGGGTCTATCTCTGATGTGGGTGCTGCTCCCAGTTATCCTCAGTTACTTCCTCACCCATTTCTGTCTATTTTCATTTTCCTCTTTACCTTTTTCATTTCCATCCTAATGACTGACCTTCAATGACGTCTGTCCCTTTCGTTTTCCGTTTTGGTGGCTACCTAATCAGGGATCACGTTTGTTGCGTTTTCTGAAAGCTCATTACCATGGGTCTCCCAGGAGAAAATTTACTCTGATGGAATACAACATGCACTCTCACTCGGTGATGGAAGGACAGTTCTGACCTTACACACCAGTTGAGCTGAAGTATGTGGTCAAAAGTGGCAGTGCTGGAATTCATAAAAGGTTCCACCGAGATTTGAACTCGGATCGCTGGATTCAGAGTCCAGAGTGCTAACCATTACACCATGGAACCCCCATGCTGCACAAGGTCTACATACTACCCTAATATATCTTTAGTTCTATTTTTTTTGCTTTTGTTTTTAAATATAAGGTATATAATGTATAATTGAAAGAGAAATGTTGCTTTATATGAAAGCTCTACCTCTTCTTTCTAACTGATTTTCTAAAAATTAATTACAGGAATTGTTTTGTTTGTTTGTTTTTGTGGATCTCAGTCACTTCCGCTGTGGGGCAAAGGGAAAGCCCAACAAAGAGTGGGAGGTGGGGAGGTGGGAGTTTGAATGTCCTCACCAATCTCCTTTCCAGGTATTTTTCCTTGGATGTCAGAGGCTGGACAGGGACCTGATCCAACAATATTGCTAATTCTGGCGATTTTGATTTTTGCCTTTATTTCCGACCCACACAAAGGCAAATTGGATTTTAATCTCACCATTCAAAAAGATTTTACCAATAAAAAACTATAATGTTTTTCTACAGCTTCAATTACTCATGCTAGGGTACCTGCAGGTGCCTCTAGAGCAACCTTGGAGTTTCTTAGTAATTCCTCCTCAGCTGTAATCATGGGCTTGAAATTTTAAAAACTCCAAAATGCTTTAAATGCAGGACCAGGTCTCATTCCTCTTTGACATCAGGACATCTGAAATGTAGTAGAAACTAAATTAATGTTTGTCACATGAATGCACAGATAAAAGGATTATGAACAAAGGAATGAAGGAGTTAATGCATAGTTTGTGGGATAGCCCAGCATTAGATTTTTTGAAGTTTTCTTTATCCTGCACTTCATAGGCTAAATCGGACAACTTTAAAGGGAAGACTGTTACTGTTCACCTTTTTTGTTTCTTTCCAGGTCCTAGTGAGGCAGCAAATAGAATAGAAAATCCTAAGGGACTTCTGGTCAAGATGGAGGCACAGGTAAACACACCTCACACCAGCACATAACAATAGCAAAAAATACAACTACACTACAAAACAAATATCATCCAGAATTGTCAGAAAATCAAGCTGTGTGAAACTAAGGATTTAAAGAAGCTACATTCATCCAGATGGATAGGAGGGGAGGAGATGCTGAGAGGTGCAAAGAAGCACAGAGAGGCACGAGGATGGGAATGGGTGGTCCCACATCTACCTGTGGTAGATAAAAAATGGTAGGGATAGCTCAGGAGCAAGGGATCTCAGCCCTATTGCAGAGCACCCAGCCGAGGGTTCCAGTGCCAGGAAGATAAGTCCCCATAACTTCTGGCTATAAAAACCAGTGTGGATTGGGGAGGCGGAACAAACTGTGGGATTCTCAAAAGACTCCTCTTAAGGGGCCCACAAGGAACTTAGGATGTACTTAGACCACCTGCTCTGGGATTCAGCACCAGGACAACAGCTGGAAAGGCACCAATGGCATGGGGAGAAAGTGAAGTGTGAGTGCCAGGAGATAGCTTCCTCTGGGCAAAACTCCAGCGGCCAGGTGGCAGTATTGCCACACTCCTCAGCCCTCCCCCACACAGAGTCACAGAGTGGTGACATGGGTTGCTTCACTCTGGTGATTACCTAAGCCCCCTGCCCTCCATACAACTTAACAGGTGTGCTTTTCTCCATTAGGCCACAATACTAAGATAGGGAATCAAAGCAGCTGTACCTAATACACAGAAACAAACACAGGGAGGCTGCCAAAATGAGGTGACAAAGAAGTATGCCATAAATGAAAGAACAGAACTCCATAAAAAGAACTAAATGAAATGGAGATGAGCAACCTATCAGATGCACAATTCAAAACACTGGCTATCAGTATGCTCCAGAAACTCACTGGGTACTTCAATAGTATAAAAAAGAACCCAGACAGAAATGAAAGTTGAATTAAGTGAAATAAAGAAATATCTAAGGGAATCAACAGTGGAGGAGATGAAGCTGTGAACCAAATCAATGATTTGGAACACAAGGAAGGAAAAAGCATTAAATCAGAACAGCAGAGAGAAAAAATAATTCAATAAAATGAGAATAGGCTAAGGAGCCTCTGGGACAACTTGAAATGTGCCATCATTAGAATCATAGGGGTGCTGGAAGGAGACGAGAATGAGCAAGAAATTGAATACTTATTTGAAAAAATAATGAAAGAAAACTTCCCTAATTTGGTGAAGGAAATACACATACAGGTCCAAGAAGCACAGAGAGTCCCAAGCAAGATGGACCCAGAGAGGATTACACCAAGACACATCATAAGTAAAATGCCAATGGTTAAATGTAAAGAATCTTAAAAGTAGCAGAAGTAGATAGTTACCTACAAAGGAGTTCCCATAAGACTATCAGCTGATTTCTCAAAAGAAACATTGCAGGCAAGAAGGGACTAGCAAGAAGTATCCAAAATGATGAAAAGCAAGGACCTACAGCCTAGATTACTCTATCCATCAAAGCTACCATTTAGAATGGAAGGGCAGATAAAGTGCCCCTGAGACAAGGTAAAACTAAAGGAGTTCATCATCACCAATCCATTATTGTATGAAATGCTAAAGGGCATTATATAAGAAAAAGATCAAAATGATGAACACTAAAATGGCAATAAATTCCCAACTACCAAAATTAAATCCAAATAACAAACTAAGCAACAAGAACAGGAAAAAAATCATAGGTATGGAGATCATTTGGAGGGTTATCAGCTGGAAGGGGGACAGGGAAAATGGGGGGAAAGGTGCATGGATTAAGAAGCACAGTCGGTAGGTACAGAATAGACAGGGGGAGGTTAAGAATAGTGTAGGAAATGGAGTAGCCAAAGAATTTATATACATGACCCATGGACATGAACTAAGGGGATGATTGCTGGAAGGAATGGGCTTACTGGGTGGAGTGGACAAAGGGGAAAAATTGAGACAACTGTAATAGCATAATCAATAAAATATATTTTTAAAAAAGAAAATCTTGCCCTGGCTGGTGTGGCTCAGTGGATTGAGTGCTGGCCTGTAAACCAAAGAGTGGCCAAGTTGATTCCTAGTCAAGGAACATGCATGCGTTGTGAGCCAGGTCCCCAGTTGGGGGTATGTGAGAGGCAACCACACATTAGTAAACTGTTTCCCTCCCTCTCTTTCTCCCTCCCTTCCCTTCTCTTTAAAAATAAATAAAGTCTTTGAAAAATAAAAAAAAGAAAATCCTGAGACAATGCAGCTGTCATCAGTCACCATCCTGATTTCTGAGAATATCTTGACACCTGATAATTAGCATTGTGATTTCCTCCCTGAGTGGGCAATCTAGGAGGATTATGGGAAATCAGATGTGTAGAAGCTTAATTAAAAACCCTATAAAGCCTTTAATGCTTTAGTAGAAGGAAGCCATTTCCTGGCCAGAGATGGCCCACTCCCATGTCTTGGGAAGTATACTTTCCTTAATAAATTTCCCACTTGTTTTGCTTTACAGTATGTGTGGTCAGTCCAATTCTTTGTTCGCAACCTCCAAGAGCCTGGATCTCATCTCCATCTGCAACAATTTGGTGACCCAGCCAGAAGAACTTCTGTGAAAATGCCAAAGTTATAAGACAAATCCTTCTACCCTCCCTGGTAGTTAGAAGAGACTTTCATTCTGTCTGTCTCCTTTATGCCTTGGGACACCCTGGCTCCTTGAAGAGTGTTTGCTGCTTTTGTGTGGCATGGGTTGGGCAGTTAAAAGCCATTATAGCACCTGCCACATTAAAAGACTCTCATGTGAGTATTACCTGGTTATGGATCATGATTAGAGACTAGCTCCTCACCAGGCACAAGACAATATTCACACAATGAGGCATACTGTTTAACATAACATCATTCCTTCCCTACGGCTTTCCATGCAGGACTATTATAACTCTCGGAAAGGATTGTCAGGTCCACATCCCTTCTTTGCAAGCCAACCATATTCCTCTCTCATATTCTCACCCACTGCCTCTCTATTTTGCACCCGTTCCCTGTAAATGTTTGCTGCATTTACTGAACTTAGGTCAAGGATGGTAAGCACTTTAAGATCCTTTGGAGGCTCTCCCAACCAGGTTAGGTTTGTAACATAAACTAAAACACTCCTGTCCTCTGTGCAAAGGGATGAATTATGAGGATGTGAGTCGATCAATCACGAGAAGTAGAGGAGCAGAGGAAACTAGTTTAAGTTTAGAAACTAGCTGATTTAATCATTGTAGAGGAAACTAGTTTGAGTTAATCAATGTGGAGGAAACTAGTTCAAGTTAGGCAATTATGAGGAGTAGAGAAAATTAGCCTAAGTTAATTAACTACACTCCCCTCCCTACAATTCCCTGTGTGAGTCCAACTTAAAGAATCAATTCCTCAGTACAAACTAGGAGATGGGGAAGTTTGGCCTGAAAATGGGAATGACAATTACAACACCACACTCCAAGTAGACCTGTTTTGTAAATGGTTGGGCAAATGGCCAGAGGTTCCTCTATGTTTCAGCCTTCATAGCACTGTATCACAATCTAACCCTCTGTTCTGGGCCAATAAAGGCAGCTCCTCTAGGACTCAACAATGATATCCTATATGACACCCTCTAAGTTTCCCACCTGTCTCTCAGGGGGAACCAAGTAGATCCCAGAGTCCTGAAGCCTCTGTTCTCACCTCAGAGGAATTAACCTTTCCTCTACCTACCACCAGAAACCTAGTCCAGTGGGGCATATTCAGAGCAGAGACCCCCACTGCTCCTACCCCCCTGCCCCTGAGGAAAGTAACAGGTACAGAAGGCCCTATTCAAGTACATGTACCCTTTTTAATAACTGACTTGCAGCAGTGCAAAGATGGACTAAGGAGCTTCTCTGAGGATCCCTCATGCTTCACTAGTAACTTCCAAATCTTAACCCTTCCTTTTGATATGTCCTGGAGAGACCTTTATATAATCCCGACCACCTGTTGTTCTCTAGAAGAGAAGCAACACATTTGGGAAGAGGCCCACAAACACATGGACCAATTACATGCTCAAAATCTCAATGATGTAGGACCAGCAGCTCAAACAGTCCCTGCTCAAGAGCCTAATTGGGACTATAATACTCAGGAAGGAAAAAGAAACTATAACACCATGATTTAATTTTTATTAGCTGGGATGAAACAATGTATTAGGAATCCTAGCCTGTGAATTATGACAAGGTCAGAGAAATAACACAAGGAAAGGAAGAGAATCCTGCTTTCTCCCATAACAGGCTGGTTGAGACATTCAAGATATATACTAAACTAGATTCATCCTCTGCAGAAGGTCAAGTATTAATAGGGCAGCATTTCATTAGCCATTTAGCACAAGATATTCATAGGAAGCTTCAAAAATTACAAATGGGTCCACAGACTTCTATGGCCCAACTAACAGACACTACCTTCTCGGTTTTTAATAACTGAGACTTTGAGGAAAGGAAGAACAGATCCAGCATAGAAAAAAGGGGGTGGAAAGGCAGGCCACATTAATGGTGCTAGCTGTTAGCAGCTCCATTAGCAATGTCCAGCCACTTCAAGGTAACCCAGAAAAGCCACAAAAATGCCAAGAGCAAAAAGATCAAATATGCTTTAAGTGTAAACACCCTGGACACTGGGCAAGGGATTGCACTAGGCATCCCTAGGGCGATGTTCTGTGTGCAGTGTGCAAACCCTGATCTCTGGCACAGGAAAATAGACTGCCCCCATTCCCAAAATGGAAAGGGGTCATCACCTAAGGCCATGGCAGCATTTGAGGACTGCGGGTGCCTGGGAACAGATTGGCCACAGCCTACACCAGCATTTTGATCTCTAATGAAAAACCTTGAATAATCCTTGATTGGCATGTAAGAAAATTAACTTTCTTGTTGCTTCTGGAGCCACTTCTCTTTCCTCAATTATACACTGGACCTCTCTCCTCTAGTTCAATTAATATTATGGGGATTGAAGGAAAATCTCAAACTTGTCTTTATATACCCCCAGTCACCTGTCAATTTGAAAGCCAATTTTTTAAACATTTTTTCCTAATGATTCCACAATGGCTTATACCATTGCTAGGATGAGACCACTTGGCCACATTAGGGGCCATTTTGATGTTTCAGGAGGTCCCAGTTAAGATCTTTAAAATTGTGTTAGCCAAGAAAAGAAAATTAGAAAATGACATCCCGGAACAAATTTTACAGAAAGTAAGTCCCCTAGTTTGGGACACTGGAGTTCCTGGGAAAGCCAAGATTGCCCAACAAGTTCAAATTTGCTTAAAGCCTGAGACAGCCTATCCCTATAGGAAACAGTATCCTATTAAATGGGAGGCCCTAGAGTGTCTGCAGCGCATCATAGAGAAATTTGTAACACATGGCCTGCTAGTACCCTGTCAATCCCAATGGCAATACTCCAATCCTCCCTATTCTTAAACCAACATGGGAGTATAGATTGGTCCAGGATTTAAGAACAATTAACAAGCCTGTTTGCTTCCCTCCAGCCTCTTGTAGCCAATGTTTACACCATATTCACTCAAGTATTGAGCTATACTCAGTAGTATACAGTACTTAAAAGATGCATTCTTTTGTATCCCTGCCCACCCAGGGAAAGCTGTTTGCATTTGAGTGTACAGACCCCAAAACAATGACCCATCAGTAATATACCTAGATGGTACTACCACAAGGGTTTAGAGATAGCCTTCATTTGTTCACAAGAGCATTAGGAAAAGATCTAATGGAATTACAATTATAAGAGGGAGTCATCTTACAATACATAGATGATATCCTAGCCTGCAGCCCCTAGAAGGAAGCCTCACATCATAACACTACAAACTCTGAACTTCCTTGGGGACCAGGGATATCAACTCTCTAAGAAAAAGGTCCAAATTACCAGATAGAAAATAAATTATTTAGGATATATCTTAACCCAATATCTATACAACTGTCACAAGAAAGAATGAAAACAATCACTCAGTTAACACTCCCAGCTACCAAACAACAACCCCACTCTTTCTTAGAAATGGCTGGAAATTGCAGAGTTTGGGTTCCAAACTTTGGACTAATTGCAAAACCTTTATATGAAGCTGCTAAGGGACCAGACAATGAACTATTATATGGGGAAAGGAACATGATCAAGCTTTTAATAAAATCAAGCAGGCCTTAGTTGAGGCCTATGCCCCAGGCATCCCTAACTTAAGCCTTTCTCTTTACACATAGCAGAGAAGCAGGGAATAGCCTTAAGGGTCTTAGTACAATGACTAGAAGTCAAGCCTCAAACAGTTGCATTGAAGCTAAGAAGCTGGACAATGTAGCAACCAGGTGGCCTCCATGTCTATGAGCTGTTGCAATCACAGCCATGTTAACAGAGGAAGTTGCTAAATTAACTCCTGGGCAGAAGTTAGAGATCTTAACTCCATATCAGATACAAGGAGTATTAGAAATAAAAGAGCATCTCTGGCTAACAGGAAATAAATTGACCAGATATCAGGCCCTTCTGGACAATCCAGATGTAAATGTAAAAAACTGTAATACTTTAAATCCAACTTCCTTAAATATCTATAGAATCATCTCCATACTTACGGGGAACCTATTCATGTATGATGTGGCCTGTGACTCAGCTCTGGATCTGAACACAGTCCAGATCACGTGTGTTGTGCAGATCACATCCGTGGATAGGTTTCCCGAGGGAAATCAGGCCTGCATTGTACCTAGGCCACTTTGAAACTTGCTCTTGCAAAAACTCCCTCACCTGGGATGGAAACTGCAGAAGTTTACTGTGACTTGTGCTAGACTTCCCAAGCACAAATGTAAACAGCCCAGCCTTCTGTCCTTTACATTTGTAGATGACCTCTCTCTTTGAAGCAACTGTCCACATTCTTTCCTTTGTTATCTGTAAAAGGTATCCACTCAAAGCAAACCTGTGCATAGTTAATGAGAACCATCCTGAAGTGTCAATAAAAGCCTGTCCAGGCGAGGGGCAGGGGCCCTCTCTCTTGATCATTGAGAGATCAGCTACCCATCCCTTTTCTCCACCAGATTCCTTTAGTCTGTGTGAATGTGTTCATCACTTGTCCGGGGATATAGGACAAGCATTCCACAACAACATGCGGTCCTGCTGGACGGGACCATGACAATACTTGACTCATTCCTGCTCAGAGATTATTAATCTTACCTATTCCAATAGACTGATTTACTAGATCAACACTTGGAAAACTCTGATGAAGAGTGGTTCACTGATGGAAGCAACTTTGTACAGAATGGGCAGGGAAAGGCAGATATGCAGTTGTGAGCTTATATGACACCATTAAAGCACAACCCCTTCTACCCTCAACCTCAGCCCAAAAGTGTGAAATTGTGGCCCTTATCCAAGCTTTTATTATAGGACAAGGAAAAAGGATTAATGTCTATATAGATTCCAAATATAACTTCCTTGTTCTGCATACTAATGCTGCCATATAGAAAGAAAGAGGGTTCCTTACTGTTAGATATTTCCCCTATTAAACATGGGCCAGAAATTCTAAATCTATTGGAAGCAGTTAAGCTCCCTGAGCAAGTAGCAGCAATGTATTGCAAAGGTCACCAGAAGGATATGTCCCCTATCTCCCAGGGAAGTTGAAGGGCAGACAAAGAGGCAAAGAAGTACTAGGGACTGCCAAACCATTGACCTTATTGTCCTCTATGAACAGCTCGATATCAAGTACAACTATACATCTGGTAAGATATCTTGGGCTTTGGATCAAAGGGGCATCCATGAAGGACCTTGGATATACATTGGCCAAAAACTCTTCCTTCCCAGGCCTCCCAATGGAAATTTTTAAAGGCTTTGCATGACTCCTTCCACATAGGAAGGGATTCCACAACAACAGTGCTTAACAAATTATTTGTAGGCAAAGGACTAACAACCACCATAAAGAATATTTGCCAGGCCTGCACCCTTTGTGCCTACAACAGCCCTGGGGGAAAAATTTTTTTCCCTGCTGTTAGAGCCTATTCAGTGAAGAGGGACCTATCCAAGTGAAGACTGGCAGATTGACCTTGCCAAAATGCCTCCCTGTAGAGGATATAAATACTTATTAGTCCCGATAGATACCTTTACTGGATAGACTGAGGCTTTTCTTACAAGGACAGAGAAATCCACAGAAGTAGCAAAAACCTGCTAAAAGAAATAGTACCCCAATTTGGTCTCCCACATGCCTACAAAGTGGCAATGGGCTATCCTTTACATCTAACATCAATCAGTCTCTGAGGCTGTAGGCATAAAATATTACCTTCATTTTACTTGGATACCTCAGTCCTTTGGGCAGGTAAAACAGACAAATCACACCTTGAAAAAGGCATTGGCAAAGCTCTGTCAAGAAACTTCTGAAAATTGGGTTAAACTACTACCTATAGCATTCATGAGAATCAGGGGCTCCCCCAAGGTCCATACTAGACTCAGTCCATTTGAGATGCCATATGGCAGGTCTTTCTTAACTCTAGATCTGATATTTGATACTGAGACCCATTAAGCAGTTAAGTATATAAAAAACTCAGGACAGGTACAAAAAGCACTACCAGGAGTATGGAAATAAGGTCTTATCTGCTCCCAGGGAAAAATTCCAGGTCACTGTTTCTCCAGGGGATTAAGTACTTCTCAAAACTTGGAGAGAGGGGAACCCTACAGATCAACCTAGACCTA
The DNA here is from genome assembly GCA_007922815.1 of Macrotus californicus. Classification (NCBI taxonomy): domain Eukaryota; kingdom Metazoa; phylum Chordata; class Mammalia; order Chiroptera; family Phyllostomidae; genus Macrotus; species Macrotus californicus. Next base: position 3,650 of record VMDR010008419.1, on the reverse strand, counting down.
TTGGAAGGGACCTTACTAGGTTGTCCTAAATAGTCCCATGGTTGTGAAGATGCTAGGGGTACGTTGGGTCCATATTTCCAGAGTAAAACCAGGAGATTATCTGCTGGGCCAGCAGAAGAATCCAGACTCCACCTATACTTCTGAACCCTTAGGAGACCTCAAATTCCTGTTCAAGAAGAAGCAACCTTAAAAATAAGTCAATATAAAACCTCTTCTTGCTAACAATCTGCACTCTTGCTACTACTTCTTGAGTCAATAACTTTCTTTTCTAAATTACCCAGGATTTTCTCTGAGGCAATACTTTAAACAATTGCTGGGTTTGCCATCATCAACCATAATACAGTGGGAGGCATAATAGAGAAACAAGTCAGTTATGCCAACTTCAGCACCCAGACCTAAGCCAAGACAAAGAATCTAGGACAAATATCCCTAACAGTACTTTGGGCCAAATGAACTAACACATAATCTAAGCCTCAAAGTACTCTTGCCATCCCAGAAACTTGAGTCGACTTTTAAGTAGATTACTTATTAGCCCAGGAGGGTGGAATCTGTGCTCCAGCTAATACCTCTTGATAAATTCATCAGAGCAAATAGAAACAAGTGCTGACAAAAATATTAGAGTAAGCAACGTAGCTAAAAGGATTGTATCCTGGAAACCACGAAACTGCCTGGGATACCATTAAGGAATACATTCCCTCAGTAACTTGGTTTTTACCTCTGTTGGTACTTACTAATCTTTGGCCCTTGCATATTTTAACTGTTGGTTAAATTTATATCTTCCAGACTTGCCACATCAGGATGATGATACTCTAGGGTTTTCAACCAATCCCTGGGGAATCCCATGCCAACAGCTTACAACACCCAGCATCGGTGCTGGTCTCAGTAACATTTTAGTAACATTTTATTGTAGGAGATTGTAAAAATAAAGGGGAAATATTTCTATAGAGTATTTTTATTTTTTTAATTTTAATTGTTTTATTGTTCAAATACAGATGTCTGCATTTATCCCCGACAACTCCACCTCTAACCCCAGACATCCCCACCTCCCTTGCCTGTTTCCAACACCCTATGGTTTTATCCATGTGTCCTTTATAGCTGTTCCTGAAAGCCCTTCCCCCTTTCTTCCCATTATCCACTCCTACCTCTCCTCTGGTTAATGTCAGATTGTTCCTGATTACAATGTCTTTAGTTATATTTTGCTTGCTTGTTTGTTTTATTGATTAGATTCCACTTAAAGGTGAGATCATATGGTACTTGTCTTTCACCGCCTGGCTTATTTCATTTAGCACAATGCTCTCCATTTCCATCCATGCTGTCATAGAGGGTAGGAGCTACTTATTTCTCTCTGCTGCATTGTATTCCATTGTGTAACTATACCATAGTTTTTTGATCCACTCATTGACTGATAGGCACTTAGGTTGCTTCCAGCACTTGGCTATTGTAAATTGTGCTGCTATGCACAAGGGGTACATTGGTTCTTTTGGATTGGTGTTTCAGTGTTCTTGGGATGTAACCCCATCAGTGGAATTGCTGGGTTAAAAGGCAGTTCCATTTTTAGTTTTCTGAGGAAATTCCATACTGTTTTCCTCAGTGATTGCACCAGTGTGCATTCCCACCAACAGTGCTCTAGGGTTCCCTTTTCTCCGCATCCTCTCCAACACTTGTTTGTTGATTTGTTTTTGATGGCCATTCTGACTGGTGTGAAGTGGTATCTCATTGTGGTTTTAATTTGCATCTCTCTGATGGCTAGAGATGTTGAGCATCTTTTCATATGTCTCGGGGCCCTCTGCATATCCTCCTTGGAGAAGTGTCTGTTCAGGTCCTCTGCCCATTTTTTATTTAGGTTGTTTGTCTTCCTTGAGTGGAGTCATGTGAGTTCTTTATATATTTTGGAAATCAAACCCTTGTCTGAGATATCATTGCCAAGTATGTTTTCCCATACAGTTGGTTCTCTTTCCATTTTGATGCTGTTTTCTTTAGCTGTGCAGAAGCCTTTCATTTTGATGACGTCCCATTTTTTATTTTTTCCTTTATGTCCCTTGCTCTAGGGGACATACTGTGGAAAATATTGCTATGTGGAACATCTGAGATGTTCCTGCTTATGTTTTCCTCTAGGATTGTTATGGTGTCACGACTTATATTTAAGTCTTTTATCCATCTTGAATTTATTTTTGTGTGTGGTATAAGTTAGTGACTGAATTTCTTTCTTTCTTTTTTTTGCATTTAGCTGTCCAGGTCTGCCAACACCATTTGTTGAAGAAGCTATTTTTACCCCATTTTATGCTTCTTCCCCCTTTGTCATATATTAATTGACCATAGAGACTTGGGTTTACTTCTGGGACCTCAATTCTGTTCCATTGGTCTATGCATCTGTTCTTATGCCAGTACCAGGCTGTTTTGATTACAGTGGCCTTGTAATACAGTTTGATATCAGGTACTGTGATCCCTTCTACTTTGTTCTTCTTTCTCAAAATTGCTGCAGCTATTTGGGGTCATTTATGGTTCCATATAAATTTTTCAAATGTTTGTTCTATAGCTGTGAAATCTGTCATTGGTACTTTAATAGGGATTGCATTGAATCTATAAATCACTTTGGGTAGTATGGCCATTTTGATGATGTTAATTCTTCCTATCCATGAGCACAGTACATGGTTCCATTTGTTTGTGTCTTTCTTAATTTCTTTCTTCAGTGTTGTATAGTTTTCTGAGTACAGGTCTTTTACCTCCTTGGTTAGGTTGATTCCTAGGTACTTTATTTTTCTTGTTGCTATATCAAATGGAATTTTTTTCCTGATTTCATTTCTGATATTTTCTTGTTGGTGTACAAAAATGCCTTTGATTTCTGAATATTGACTTTGTATCCTGATGTTTTGCCAAATTCACCTATTAAGTCAAGTATTTTTTTGGTGGAATCTATAGGATTTTCTATGTGCACTATCATGCCATCTGCAAACAATGACAGTTTTGCTTCCTCAGTTTCAATTTGGATGACTTTTATTTCCTCTTGTTGTCTGATTGCTGTGGCTAAGACTTCCAATACTATCTTTAATAGGAGTGGTGGGAGTGGATATCCTTGTCTTGTTCCTGATCTTAGTGGGAAAGCTTTTAGTGTTTGCTCATTGAGTATGATGTTCGTTGTAGGCCTCTCGTATGTGGCCTTTATTATGTTGAGGAATGTTCCCTCTACTCCCATTTTGTTAAGTGTTTTTATCATAAAGGGGTGCTGTACCTTATCAAATGCTTTTTCCACATCTATTGATATGATCATGTGATTTTTGTTTAACTGATTGTATTACATTTATTAATTTGCAAATATAGTACCATCCTTGCACCCCTGGGATGATTCCTACTTGATCATTGTGTATAATATTTTTAATGTATTGCTGGATGTGGTTTCCCAATATTTTGTTGAGGATTTTAGCGTCTATGTTCATCAACTATATTGGCCTGTAGTTTTCTTTCTTTCTTCTGTCATTTTCTGGTTTTGGGATAAGGGTGATGCTGGCTTCATAAAAAGAATTTGGGAATATTACTTCTTATTGGATTATTTGGAATAACTGAGAAGGAATGGGGTTAGCTCCTCCTTAAATGTTTTCTAAAATTCTCCTCTAAAACCATCTGATCTAGGGCTTCTGTGTGCTGGGAATTTT
>VMDR010008418.1:0-36699 GCA_007922815.1 Macrotus californicus | reverse complement strand
GGGGGGGAAATTCAAACTGTAATTGAACAACAATGAAGTAATTAAAAAAAAAAATGAAGCTGGAACTCAAGTCGGCATGTGTCTGATTCCAGAGCAATGACTGGCATAAACAAAATGAAACTTATGGTACAAATAAAAGCAAAACTGAAAGACATCTAAATACACTCATTCAGTCCTCTCTGTTGGCTTGGTCTAGTGGGAAACCCAACCACTTCACAAACTTATGAGAGATATTTTTTTCTCCTCCCTACAGGTGAACTGACGTTAAATAAATGAATGATCCCTAGCCTCAGAAAAGTTAGTCTGCTAGTTTAGCAATCTCTGCATCAGTCAGTGTGATCAAAAATCTTAGGAAGGTAGATCCCTCTATCTAGTCCATAGAAATGTAGTCCATGTCACAAAAATGCAGAACATGAAGGTGCCTCTGGCTGTATGTCATTCCCCTGCTTCACATCATCTGAACTGCCTTGAATTTAAGGCCGGAGATGATTTAGGTACAAGCTGAACATTCCAGCCTCACTTTCCTTTTTCCCCATTTGTCTACCACATCTCCATCTGAATAGAGAGATAAATATCCTGTGAGTGCCCTGAGCGATTCTTCTGATTCTTCTGCTTCTTCTCTGACTTGTTTGCTGCTGTCTCTCTAGGGCCTGGGAAAGTGTTTTTGCAGCCCTGGCTACATGTAACAATTCCCTAGGAGGTTTTAAAATCGTACTGGTGCAGAGCCCCAGTTATGTCAATTAAATAGAGTAAGTTGAATGGGCCAGGGATTAGCTTCGGTTTTGATTTTTTTTATTGTTGTTGGCTTTTGGGAGAGATTTTTTGTGTGGGATTTTTTTGTTTGTTTGTTTGTTTGATTTCTAAATGTACTAGGTTATTCCAATATGCAGGCAGCATTGATGAACACTGGCACAGAATAATGCCTGGCATAGAATAGGTATTTAATGAATATTTGCAGAATGAATGAATAAATGAATGAACAAACATTCTTTCTTAAGAGGTACTTACTAATGTATGTACGTTCTTTATCAGTCCCAAGCCACAAACATACATGCATATACCAACTGTGAGCTGCTTGAAAGTGGGCACTCTGTTTTATATATTTTTAGTTTAGTTGTTTTTTTAACACATAATAGAATCTCAGTGTTTATTACATGAATGTGCTGTCATATATACCCAGGACGAGGGGCAAGAACAACTATTGGACAGATGGCGAAGAGTGATATAAATGAAGATACATGGAAAGAACCTACTTTGGGGAGTCAGAGCTAAATTTGAATTCCAGCTTTATTACCCACCAACTCTCTGAACTCTGGGCAAGTTTCCTCATTTGTAAGTAGGGGTAAATTACCCGTGTCAGCATTATTATGCAGCTTAAATGGAAAGACAAGCACAAAAGTATTTAGCCCAGTGCCTAGTATATTAAAGATACTTAAATAATATCACCATCTCTTCTTATTTCCGTATCTTCTCTTTCGTAGAGAACCAGCAAGGCTGATAAGGGGGAGGGCAGAGAGAGGAGAGGAGGGCAATGAGCAAAGAGTAGAAATAAAGTCAGAGGGAAATATAATGGTAGCTATGGAACTGAGAAATTTTACTATTAGACACAGCCAAAGAAAACAAAATATCAGGCCTTGTTTTCCTCCTGTGTTCAATCCAGACACGTAACACAGCCATAAATTACTGTCCTTCTTTATAAGCAATGAATGGTAAGTGCCATGAATGCTAATAACAACATTCATCACCAGGTAAGCAGCTCCATACTGACGTAGGTTGGGCCAAGCTTCCAACCATTTGGAAAATGTCCAAACACTACACCACATGCCTTCTGTCCTAGTCGTTCTTGGAAGGAGGGACATGGTGCTTTTGAGAAAACCCTGACCAGGGAATCTGAAGCAGCTAGGTTATAATTCACTTCTGATGCATTAATGTGCTAAAAGGATGTGGGGACTCTAAGAAATTGTCTTTCTTCTCTGCCAAAAGCTTTATTGTTTCCATTTGGTCCTTGGCATGGGATAGGTTGCAGGGTGGTTAAAAGGACACCTAGTGGATATAGGGAGAGGTTCATGCAGAAGCCTGATACCAGGGGAAGGCAGAGGGGCCTCTCAAAGGCCTCTGGGCTCCAAAGGTTCCTAGTCATGCTTGAAGGTGAGCCTCTGGAAGAGATACTCTCCTAGCCCAGCCTAGGGGCTGGCCAGCCTGTGGAGGTTAGTCAGGTAGTCACTCATTTTCTTGGTGAGTTTCACCTGCTCGTCCAGGAAGTGGTTCTGCAGGAAGTCACAGAGATGGGCATCCATGGGGGTAGAACCCAGGGCATGCAGATTTAAAAAGGCCTGGTTCAGGTCCTTTCCAGGGCCATAGCAGCTTCCATGGTGTCCTGAGTTTTACACCACTCATCTTGGGAAGGCTTCAGCACATCCTGAAAGAGGTCATGGCCACCACACTGGTTTTGCATCTTCAAGAGATGCTCAGTGCCCTCGCGCTTCTCCTCAGCCAACTGGAAAAAGAAGTGGCCCATGCCCTCAAGAATTACATTGCCTTGGTCAAAATAGAAGCTCAGAGAGAGGGAGGTGTAGGAGGCCTGCAGATGCAGGTTGACCACCAGGTGGTTGATGGTGGCCTCCACTTTGGTGGAATAATTCTGAAGAATGGGAGCCCACGGATGCTAAGGAATAAGGAGTTATGCTCACAAAAATTGTACTGGCTGGTCTTGGAGGCCGAGGATGGCTGAGATGCTTCCAAAGGTGGCCATTGGAAAAGAGATTAGAGGATGGTCAGAGGCTAAAGAAGGGGTTGTCACTGCATCTGTTCTGTTCAAATACTATTGAAGCAAGAAACAGATTTGGGTACCACCTAGGGCAATGCTGATTCAATTTTATCTTGATGTCCCTTCCAGCACTCCATAAATCGTGGGCCCCAAGACTGGTTAAAAGTTTCTCTGATCCTGCCCTGACCAATGTGGTTCAGTTGGTTGGATGTCATCCTGCAAAGTAAAGGGATACTAGTTTGATCCCCAGGCAGGGCACAAGACTGGGTTGCGGGTTCAGTCCCCAGTTGGGGTGTGTTTGAAAGACAACAGATCAGTTTCCCTCTCACACTGATGTTTCTCTCTCTCTCTTTCTGCCTCCCTTCCCCTCTCTCTAAAAAGAAATTAAATTTAAAAGTTTTTTAAAAAGTTTTTCTTATCCCATTTTAACATTTAGTGATATGTTCAACTAACAATTCTACTTTTAAAGAAATGATATCCTGGCTGGTGTGGCTCAGTAGACTGAGTCCTGGCCTGAGAACTGAAAGGTTACTGGTTCAATTCCTGGTCATGGCCCATGCCTACGTTGCAGGCCAGGTCCCCAGTTGGGGGCATGAGCAAGTCAACCAATTAGTGTATCTCTTGTTCAACAATGTTTCTCTCCCTCTCCTTCTCCCTCCTTTCCCCTCTCTCTCCCTCCTTTCCCCTCTCTCTGAAGATAAATAAATAAATATTTAAAAAAAAAGGCTCAGTGGAATACCACATTTAAAAAAAAACAAAAAATAAAATAAAGAAATGGTACTTGGTCTTACCAATACTAAAATTGGACACTTTTTTTGTAATGAATTGATCTACAAAACTTAGTGTAAACAAGAACTTCATCTTCAATTTTTCTAATGATTCGCACGAGCTTTCACCTGCCTCAATAACATACATTCCCAGTATCTACCTCATGCAACTTCCCTCGTCCACTGATTTGACCAAAACTGTGAGGTCCAAATGTCCCAAAGGGGCAAGTTAGACCAGGGTATAAGATAGCCTCAGAGCTTCTTCCAAGGAGTTATTGGATTAACTTCATCCTTAGAGGCCTGGGATAAATATCTTTCTCTGTGATTTTGAGAGCAAATACTGTTGTTGTTGTTGTTGTTTTTTATCTATCCTCTTTCTTCTCCCCTCCATTTTTCCTATCTACTTTTCTTATAAAAAACCACAGTTAAAATTTCCTGACCTTCATCTACCTGGAGAATTGACAGAACCAAGGAAATCTCATATGCTGATAAATTCAAACAGCTAAGCTCTCAGTCTGAGGGAGAAAATAGTTTAGCTCTGATATGGATCCTTCCTTGATTTTCTCCTTGGGCTTTCCTTTCCTCACTACAGTAGTGACACCTTGGCCTGGGCAGAAGTAGTCACCTGTGTAGCCTCATTTAGTCCACCCTAGAACCACCTTGGGATTTTGAATGAAGAACATCAGGAGTGCCCTTTGCTCCCTCTCTTTCCTCTGAGGGGAAAAATATCTTTTCCTTGGACCTTTAATGAGCACTGGCTGGCTCAAGATCAGATTTGAGCATTCACGGACCCTGACTCACATAAATCCCCACCACAGTTTACAGACACTAGAGAATAAACAGTATAAGTGATAGGAATTTAGAAATCCAGTTAATGTCCACATACCTGTCAGAGGAATTTGTTCTACCTTGCCTGACAAAGAAACGCTCTATGGATCTTTATTTTTTGGTTAGTTTGTTTGTTTCATGCCAACATCCTGTCTCTCATATACCTGATAGAGTTTGCAAGAGCCACAAGGTCTCTGGCTCCTGTCACCTGTCCAGACTCACCTCCCACCACTCTTCCTTTGTCCACTATGTTTCAGCCATGCATCTCCCTACTTCAGATGTGCTCCATGATGTTTTTCACATCAGGAATTGCATGCATCCTTTTTCCACTGTGATGGAGTGTTAATGCTACTTATGCTCCCCCCAAAATCTATTCTGAATAAACACAAATGTTTGTCTGGATCTTTCATTCAATAATGTAAGTATTCTTGTCTGATTTGTTATTGCTGTACTTTTGGTATTTAGAACAGTTATTGGCACATATTAGGTATTCCATAAATATTTGTTGAATAAATAAATGTTAGCACATTTGTAGTCTCTATTGAAGAAATAAGGCAATTGGGCAATTGGGAAGAAAGAACATTATAACTGCAATAATAGGCAGGGGCAGCTAGGAAAGGGAACACAAGGAGACAAGCTCAGAGGTCTCCTGGTCAGCATAAAGGCCATTGCTGGGAGTAGAGGCTCCTCCTAACAATCTGGCAGCAGTCAGAGCAATGAGTCTTCTCTTCACAAACAGCAAATTCATTTGCAAATGAAAATGAATAAAACTTTATAGAAATATGAAATTGCGAATGGAAATGGCTAGTTGGGGCCCTTTGTAGCAATTATGCAAAATACATTCATTTTCTTGTTTTCATATGCAAGTAAAAAAGATACTTTATTTTTGCAATTTACTCAGGGTAGCTTAACAAGGCTCAGAGGTTTGCATGCATTTTGGCAGCCTGGCTCATCCAATTTTCCAATCAGCTAGAAGGACAATGTGGTTTTATTAAGCACCAGGATTTGTCCAATGTAGGAAGTGAGTTTACTTTTGAACTCTTGATTTCTGTGTATTCCATGAATTGATAAATGTTATGGTCAATTATCAAAATAAGCTCTCTATCATGACATTGGATTGTGTATATTGGTGCAGTGGTAACAGAGGCATGCACATCCTTTTACACGCTGCCCTTGTTGCCCCCATCTCATCTCATCCTAATTTCTTCAGGCAGCATTTCAATAGTCTTATGTCTTAGGAGATGAGTTTTCAATCATAGTATTAGGTATATGGTGGTAGAATTGTTTATTAGTGACAGCTGAAGCTGGGTATGGTAGTGGCTAAGATAAATATCCCTGGAGTCAGACTTATGTGAGCATCCCAGGTCTGCCTCTTGCTCCGCAAAGGAGAACAAGAGGAATATTGCCTACCCGTACCGAATCATAGTTTCCTCATTTGTAAAATGGGCACAATAGTGCTAAGATGTATACATAGTGCCTGGCATACAACAAACTCTATATTGGTGGTAGCAGCAAAGAGTAATAGTAAAAGCATGTCTGGATACACTGGAAGGAGCAGAGATATTGAAGTTTAGACAGACCCTGCTTACAATCCCAGAACCAAGACTTGCTCCATATTCTTAGGCAACTCACTTGATCTCCCTGAACCTCAACTTTCTCATCTGTAAAATAAAGATGATAGTATCTAATTTTCCCATATTGCTTTCGAGGTCAGTTTTGTGTGCTTTCATGCTTATAAAGATTCCAACCTAGAGCTTGATTCATGAAACGTACTAAAACAAAAAGGCAGTTGGTAGTGGTGTTACTATTGTCTTTACTCATTCGTCTCTTTGTGCCTTAGTTTCCTTATTGATAAAACATAATGATGATGAAAATCCCCTTCGAATGCTGCAATTTGTCCACTGTGTGATTCATCCCCCCCCCCCCAGATGTAACTTTACTGCTGGGAGCACTGGCCTTCAGCCCAGACTCTCAGCTCCTGTCTTACCCTCTCCCCCTGTGCTCTCATTAACGACTACTCTTCACAATTAAATTTTGCAATGAATGTCGAGTACCTGGGTTGAAAGAATTCTAGCTCACCACTCTGAGTATAAATTTTCACCAACAGCCTTTCTAGCTAGATCATAATTCAGGGGCCATTAATCACCTACCTGGCCTCCAGGACCCAACAGAGGCAGAGGAGTTAATAAAGACCTCTTAGAGAAAAGAAAAAGCATCACGGCCATTATAGGGAGACCTTTTAGTGACCATGGAGTGGCTACAGACTGCTGGAGAGAGCTGTGGGTAATTAGAGACGTTAGGGCTGGATACAGCGTTGAATCTACCAGATGTAGCAGAAGTTACTGTCTTATGTGAAGGCAGAGACAATGTCTGTCTATATGATCTAAAGTAAGAGCTGTTTGGCAAGAATGCCACCTTATATCTATAAATGCCTCCCCTCAATAAAACCAGCTGTCATAATAATTAAAATTCTACCAAGATAGATTAGTTTCTCTGAATCATTGTTAGTAACTTTAATTAAGATGATAATATTAATCTTACATAATATTTTAAAGCACTTTATAATTTAGAAACTACTTTCAGTTTATTATATTTAACTGTCAAACCAGACAGGCAGGAGATATATTGTACTCTCATTTTATTAAAGAAACAACTGAGGCACTGAATGTGTGTATGGTTTTCCAGTGTTCTCGCAGCCACTACCTGGAAGATCAGGCTTAAAGGTGAAACAGCAAGCACATTCACTGCATGAGCACACTGTTTACATGGAGGAAGAATTTTCAAGTCCAAGGGTAGTTAAGCACTGACAACAACAATTGAGAAATGTGGTAGGAGAGAGTTAAACAGAGAAAAGAAGTTGATCTCTTGGAAAGAAACTAGCTACAGTTTTGTCGGGAGACAGAGAAATATTGTAAATGCCTTTGGGTGCCATGTTTTGTTTTGTCTCATGAGCAAAAATCATGGTAAATTGGATATAGAATATGTCCTGGTTTTGACAGACCTGTGTTTGCTTCTCAACTCCATCTTTTTTTTTTTTTTTGAGATATTGAATTTCAGTTCTCTCAGCAAAAGACTAGTGTATAATACCAACTTTGCTGCATATGATGAGGCTTAAATGAAATAATTTATGGGGAGTGACTGGCACATAGCAGGTACTCAAATAGTGATACATATGATTTATGTTATTGAACTCTGCTCTTCCTTAGTCATTGTTTTATGCAACTATAGTAGTAAAGAGACTTTGGGCTCAAGTGAAAAAAAAAAAACCCAAGTCAAACAGGAATCAAGTAAATACATTTATTGACTGTAAAAGTTAAAACTTCCACTCAGCATTGGATTCCAGGGCACATCTGGTGTTATTCTTAGGACAGAAAGGAATTCATGTGCTGTAACAATGAACCCTCAGATATCTCAGTGGCTTAACATTCAGAGGATTGCTTTTTGGCTTACGGTACAAACACTGATAGTTTCAATTATCATTCTATAAATAGTCACTTTCCTTCCCCTCCCACTGTAATTGAGTGTATTCTCCACCCCACTGAAGCTGGGTTCAACTATGACTTGTTTGACCAATGCAACATTGGTAGACATCACACGAGCAGAGGCCACACACATGCATCCAGTTCAGCTTGGGCTGTCACACTCTTGTGATGCGCCATGAAAAGAATATGGCCGAGGAGCTATTGCCCATACACCTGGCCCCAGACTGGGATGAACAGAGCATGTCTCATGGCCTGAACAGCTGCTGCTGTAAGGAGAATAAGAGACACATGAAACAGACCTAAACCCAATCTTCAGCCTGGATCCTGGAGTCCAGTCTAATGCAACTAAATTGCGATTAATCCACAGACCTTTAAATGTGATAATAAGTGGTCAGTGTTTAAACCATTGAATTTGGGAATGAATTGTTATGCAGCTTTATTGCAGCAAATATGGGTTAGCTGTTGGTGGAAGGGGTCCTCTGCTCTGCTAGGAGACTTACGCCAATAAAGGCTCCATCTCCTTTGTCTAACAGTTTTATTGCAGTGTAATAGACTTACAGTAAACTACACATATTTAAATTTTACAATTTGATACATTTTGACATATGCATCTCCACAATCCCCATTGCCACAATCAAGGCAATAATCGTCCATTGCCTCCCAAAGGTTAATCATACATCTCTGTAATCTCTCCCTAACTCAATCCTTGCCCCTCACCTCTGTCCCCAGGCAACCAGTGACATTCCTTTCTGTTACTGCTGTTTGGTTTGCCTTTTGTAGAAATTTTCATAAATAGAATCATTCATCTGCTATTCTTTTTTATCTGGATTGTCTAACTCAGCATAATTATTTTTAGATTCACTTCCATATTGTGTATCAATTATTTATTCCTTTAAGTGCTGGATAGTGTTCCCTTTTATAAACAGAGTATAAAATTTTAATCCATTCATTTATTGATAAACATTTGGGTTGCTTCTAGTTTTTTACTGTTATGAATATTTGCATAGAAGTCTTTGTATGGACATATGCTTTCATTTGTATTGGGTGATACCTAGAATTTGACTGGCTGGGTTACATGGTATTTGTATGTTAACTTGCAGTCATCTCCTCTTTTGGATATGCAGCTCATCACTTCCTTGGAGGGTATGTCAGTTCTACTCACAGAGTATCAACCCAACCTAGCCACACATCCCTGCCTCACTACAAAAGGGCTGTAGAATGTGAGGGTCTCCTCCTCATCAGGCATTTTTCTTTTAGCATCTTGGTTCTGCTTTCCTCTCTGGTAGCTTCATCCTGAGTCAGGCTTTCATTAAACGATGACCAGAAGGTCACTACAATATCAGGCTAATATTTCACTCGATCAGCATCTTAGAGAACATACCTTTTTTTCTTACATGTTTTTATCAGAGCCCAGTATCCACTCTCATTTGACTGACTGGGATGCCAAGATTGTTCATGAACTATGACTAAGGAAATGAAATAAGCCAATTGTCAGACGAGAAGGAGGAAGCTAGATCAGCCCTCCTATATAATACCCTCAGAGAGTTGAGGAGGGATGATTCTCCAAATAAAAAGCAAGAAGGAGCCTTCTGCCAAAATAAGGAAGAGAGAAGAAAACACACACTTAAATACACAAACAAAAAATATTCATGTCTTTGTTTTGTGCCAAGGACCTCTCAGTGTTAAATTGAATCATGCCACTTAACCCAACCTCTTCTTTCTGTCTTTCAGTGGACTAAGACGTTCACTATTATATTTAGGCAATACCAGATTTTGGGTTCATCTATCCATACAAAAGGAAATTAAAGCTATGGGGGGGTGTGACAAAAAGCAAAACAAAGCAGAATAAACCCTAAGTTTCCATCTATCTCTCAGATTCTATCAGTCTATGGTTCTGCAAATCTTGTTCTATTATTATAGGATTCTATGATATTAACATTTCAGCATGCCTCAATTCTTGAGGCAGCATGCGTTCCTGAGCAGTCCATACTCTAATCTTGTTACCGACTTCAGATCATGAGGTTGATACATCCCTGAGGACAGATTGACATTTTGATGCTCCTAGTTAGCAAAAACATGAACTGAGGAGGCTGCATTAACAAATAAATTTATGGTAGGCTGGCACTAAAACGAATCTCGCTGTTTGTCGGCAGCTTTTAAGAAGTAAAATATGTATGTGACCAGTAGAATTGAGGGAGGTCTCTGTTCAAAAAGATCTTTCTCTTCTGCTTCCCTCAGATGCAGAGAGAAGGAGAAAAATGTGGCAGATACCATGAGGGCACTGCAAGGAATTCAAGGCACCATTTACTGTTATATTTCCTGTTCTTACTTCAGCTTCTGAAGAACAGAATGTACCACTTGGCACTCCCTTTGTCCTTCCCATAGATCCCAAAGGTTTCAGTCTGACACTTCCTAACAGTGACCACCTCATACTCAATTTCTCAGGATTTCTTTTCTATAAGAGGGTAACATCTTGAAGCCCTTTGTTTTTCTGAGAAGTAGCACTGAATACTGGGAATATAGGGCTTCAGTGTAAGGAAATCTAAGTTTGAATCAGTGATCTGATACCAACTATCTGAACATTGAGCAAGTGGTGACAAGCCTGGGTACACTAGTTTGTAACAGCATCACGGGGAAGATTTAGTGAGCCATCATACACGGTTAAGATGTTGGGGACAGAGGAACAGTGTGATAAATGATAATTCTCTCCCATCACTCTTTGCTGTCCCTAAGGAATTCAAACAAGTTCCCTAGGGGATTTTAAATTTCTTTAAGTAATTTTAGCACTAGGTGAGTAGACAGACCATGGAGGCATGCTTTAAGATTAAAATAGTACCTCAGTGTTCTCAGACTGTTTGGTTTTGATTGACACCAAAATCAACATGGTAATTAGACCAACTGGATTTTCTGGGATAATCTTAACTTAAGAATCCACTCCTTTGTAATAAACCAACACGATATTCTTTAAAAACCAGTATTTCAAAGTCTAAACTGTATTCAGAACTCATACATTGAAATAGTTCTTAATACTTTTTTTGAAGATTGGGTGTTCAGAAGATATGATCACCTGGACTTTCCTTTCCTGATGCTTGATACATAAAAGGTCACTAAACTCTTATAACATTGGCCGTATTAGACATAGCAAGAACCATACAACAATTCAATAACCATAAAACATATCATGACTGACTTCTCTATTTTAAAAATGATGAATTGAAGATCAAATGTATGAAACAATTCACCCTAAATCAGTTAGTAAGATACAATGCAATGTCAATCAAAGAGAAAGTGGTAGACATTAAAGAGCCCTGGAAACTGGGGGAAAAACACACATTAGTCTACTATAGTGATAATTATTTTGACTGGTACAAGGTCACCAAGAATTTTGATAACATGCTAAAGAGATCTCCCCTTTTCCAGTGTCGTTGTTTAAAAATATGGCCACAAATTCCTCTAAGCATATACCTTTGCAATGTGGCATTGCCCATCCTCCCATCAGGAGGTAGAGTCTATTTCTCTGTGGGAATGTTGACTCCTTTAAATGTGCACAAGCCTGTGATATGCTTGGACCAAAAGACTAGATGTTGTGTGATTTTTGAAGAAGTTCTCAAGAAGGCTTTCAGCTTTCTCTCACAATCTCTTACAACCCCAACTCCATGTGCAGAAGCCTAAGGTAGCCAGGTGGGGAGGTTTCATAGAGGGGAATCGAGGTGCCTAGGTTAACAGCCCCAAAGAACTGCTAGACATGAGTGAGGTCATGAAACACCCCCCAATCAACCTACCAGTGTACCAGTCAATCAAATATGTATTTAAAGGTCAACAAAACTCTTAAATTAGGTCATTTCTCACTTCTCTATAGCCACCTCCTCCTCAAAATTTTTTACCCACAATATTATTCAAAGTTGGTAACTTAATATAATAGCAGAATATTAGAATTTAAAGGAACCTGAGATGTCACTGTGTGCATTAGGGTGACTCTTGGTCCCTTAGTATTCACAATATGATTTATATGCCGCCTTCTCACGTAAAAAGAAGTCCAGATTGGTAGCATATGAGCACTCTATAGAGAATCTCTAGTAATTTCTACTTGAATGCTTCTAGCCATAGGATGCTCATGACTTCAGAATCCTACCCATTCCATTGTGGAGTAGGTGCTCCAGCTGATTCAAAGTATTTCCTTATATTAAGAAAAAGCCTGCTTTTCCATTTCTCCCACTTATCAGTCTCTAATATTTAAAGACAGCTATCATGACTAACTTCTCTCCCATCACTAAACCCAACTCACACACCTCACTTAAGAATGAACACACACAGAGAGACACACACAACCAGTGATTTTTTCCCCTGAGTTACAAGTTCCAAACCCTCCAAACATCACTTGAGTACAAGAGTTGAAAGATTCTTCATTATACTTTGCCATCTTCTTCTCTGAATATAAACTTGCAATAAAATGTGAGAATTAGCCTTTGAGAGGGGTGTCCAACCCATGGCCCACAGGCAACATGCAGCCCAGGATGGCTATGAATGAGGCTGAACACAAAATCGTAAATTTATTTAAACCTTTCTTTTGCTCATCAGTTTTCATTAGTGTTTGTATATTTAATGTGTGGCCCAAGACAACTCTTCTTCTTCCAGTGTGGCCCAGAGATGCCAAAAGTTTGGATACCTAAGTCATTCTCTGTGATTTATTCATTACCTAGAACCTTCCCATTTCATGGAATTCTTAGTAAAACTTTCAAATTTCTTGGCAGTCACATTGAAGTGTCATAGATTTTGCTTATAGGGATATTGAACAGGAAATTGTTATCTGTGGAGAGTGAAATAAGATAAAATGAGTTCATTTCTAAGTATAAAAAGCAAAACTTTTGTTGCAGCAAAGAAATACTTTTGTGCGGCAGTGGAACTTACTGAGGCTTTGAAAGAGTGTGCGCATTGCTGATGGGGAACTTGGGCTCCAGAGTCTGATAGAACCAAGATTAATCTGGTTCTGCTGTTATCCAAATGCCCTGGTGTGAGTTTTTTTTTAACAGCTGTGTCTGTAATATACAGATTGTGATGATACCTGTATAGTATGGTTGTAAAATAAACCCTTAACACAATGTGTGACACTTTCAAAATGTTCTTAATGAATGCTTACTTTTATTATTTGGAATTACACATAACTGGGATTGAATTAGAGCTGGCGTTAGATGATCAAGCTATCTGACAGCTAGTATAATTTGACTGAGTTTCTTAACCTTTTCTAATGTAATTCTTTATTTTTATGATCAGTTTAATGCAACTCCATAGGGATGTTA
This sequence comes from Macrotus californicus, assembly GCA_007922815.1. NCBI lineage: Eukaryota > Metazoa > Chordata > Mammalia > Chiroptera > Phyllostomidae > Macrotus > Macrotus californicus. The sequence continues at coordinate 23,558 of VMDR010008418.1, read as the reverse complement.
ATTTAACTGGAAGAGTCAACAGTTGATAAAGCATGGGAAAGGGCTCTGGAAAACAGGAAAACACATAGCTTTGACATAAGTCTACAACAGATACAGTCTTTGCTCTCATGGATTCATATCTAATGCAGAAGATGACCAAGAATATTGTCATTTTAATAAAAGTTACATAGGGAAGATCAGAGTACTTTGGGAGCCTCTCTACCAGACTTAGGGAAATGATCAAGCAAGATCTTCCAGAGGAAACGATGTCTAAATTTACATGGGAAAGATGAGTCAATGAGAGACAAATGAAGAGATGTGTTGGGGGTGCAGAGAGGAAGCCACGGAGCAGGTGTAAGGGGAACCTTGGAATGAGAGAGCATCTGGCAAATCTGAAAATTAGAAGAAGTCCAATATGACTAGGGCTACAAGTATATACCAGAAACTACATGAAGCTCCTTAAAATTGTTATTGTAATAGACCCTTCTATAGCCCTGTGAAATAAGGCCACAGTCTTCATTTCAGGAATAAGAAAACTGAATCCCAATTAAAGGCCATGACTTATGTAAAGTTTAAATAAAAAAGCCAGGATTGGAACTTGGGTACTCTGGACCCAAAGCCATTATTCTTCCACTGACCAAGAGAAGAACTCAGAAAGAGAAGAAAAGTTTGAAGAGTCAATCCCCTTGACACCAAGGTTTCCAACCACCAGACTTGAGAAGTCAGGGTGGGCAGGTAATCATGTGCCCTTGATACAAACTTGCTAATGCTGGCATGATGGAGACAGATGTAGCTAATGCCACCCTTTCCAGAGATCACTTAAAGCTTAAACCTTCTGGAATAAAGGAATGGTCTTTGGCAAGCATGATTCTCAGGTGGTCCAGGTGCTTAGGAAACTTAAAAGAAGCTGTGAGAACAGGACGGGTAGGCTAGGCTGCACAGTGGGAAACTTGTCTTTATACAAGATCCTGAATTTTTAGACCTGCTCAGCAACTGAAGTCTCTGTGAGAACGTGTGTCCTACCATGAGTGATTACAGCTTTCTGTAAGCACAAGTGGCCTTCCTGATAAAATTCAGCTCTAAGGAATTAAGGGAGAGGCCCTCATTTGGTTATTTTACAAGGCCTTTCCTATCTCAGGCCAGCAGCTATATTGTTCTGTGGCTGCCTCAAAAGACCCGCTTTGGAAAGACTCACACATTCTGTCCAGGAGCCTTATCGGCCTCCCTCAGACCAGCTCATTTGCCTAATGGTGTCTCCACAAAGGCAGCAGAAAGCTCCAAATCTGAGCTGAGCAACTTCTCACTTCTGGCGGGCTGCAGGAACTCCCTCGGCCTCTGTGTTGGAGGCTCAGAATTCACAGGATATCTCCAAAGCTTGACCTGGCTACAGTCAGCCACAGACCTGAGAACTTCTCGAGCTTCAGACATTCATCACCCACTGAATTCCCCAACATTCTTGCACTGACATTGCACCTACTGATGCCACGAACAGCCTCTTTCTTCTCTCCTTATATTCAGTTGTGACAGGGAATCAGGGAATCAGGGAATAGATAGAGGCAACACTATGTGATAGATAACAGTTTTCCAGTCAAACAAATCTAACAATTCTTCTGGTAACTGGGTGTTTAATTTTGTATGTTACTGAAATTTTCAAAGCCTGATTCTCATTTATAAAACAGGGATAATAAAATCTGCTTTACAGGGAGGATGTGAATATTAGATGCCAGAAAAAATGCAAGATGTTAACTTACTTGGTCAAGAGACATTAAATGTATTTTTAGTTACTATCAGTATGATTTTCCTCAGAGGAAGAGTACACAAAGAGAGATGCATGGAGTTCAATGACAATGGTTTATTTATTTTCTCCCCAGTATTGACGTTTGATAAGTTTGATGTTCGAGAAATGTTTGTTTAAATTCAACCAAACATCTACAGAAGACCTTGGAAATTCAGAGAAGGCAGCTAGTTTGGAGTCAGAACACCAGAGTTCACTTTATGTGACCTTAGGAGATCTGCACTGGGGTCTAGCACTAGTCAACAACATTTGACATTGAGTAAGTTACTTCAGCTCATTAAGTGCCAGTTATTCCTGCAAAATGGATGTAATGGTACTCTGAGATATTTGGGCATCATAATCATGAAACAACACAATTGGAAGTCCTCTACAAAACAGAATACTTCCAACTCAGTAATGGAGCGCAAATACATACTAAGATATTGAGTTCCTCCTGTCTTAGGCACTCCACTTATATTTTCTATGACCCCACTGTGGGGCTCCATGAAGCAGGGTTTAGACTGAAGATGAGAAAAGTTAACTATCTTGACAAATGTCGCACAATCTTACTCAATCCTTCCAGTTGTTTGGGTCAACGTGGGAGACACCCATGATGGCTCTCTTTCTCGCCCTCCCATATCAAGCTCTAAAAATTACTGTTTGTTCTACCTTCAGAATGCATCTAAAATTTGATTAGATCCCATCGCCTCCCTTTAAGTCCCATTATCACTTGCCTGGCTCTCCATATGGTCTCCCTAACCACAACTCTTATCTTCTCCCAGGATGTGGCTTTTGGAACTTCAGTTAACCTGAGTCAGTCCTCAAGTCAAAACATCCTCGTGGTTTTCTATCACAGTCAGGAAGCTAAAGTCAAACAATGGTCCCAAAGGCCTGATGTGTCTGATTATTTTCTTCCTCCAAGACCTTGAGTCAAGCCTCACTGCTCTCCACTTGGTCCGCTCTGCTCAGCCCTACTGCTTAGTCTTTTCTCCTTTTGTTGATTAGGACACACATGCCTTGGCGGCAGGGCCTTTGCACCCGCCCCTCCCTTGGTCCAAAATGCCTTTCCTCACATGGCTCGCATTTTCTCTTCATTCAGGTCTTCTCAAATGTCAGCTTACCAGAGAGGTCTCCTCTGACCACTCGACAGAAAAAGCAACCCTCACTCTCCTGCCACTCACCAAGTCCTTTTGTTTTTCATCTTAATGCCTATCTGCCACTCACTATGCTATTAGGTACGTTTTCACATCATTTACTTTTTTGCAACACTAGAACACAGCTCTATGTGGACTAGGAATAAATTTCTTTTACCCAAATTTATAGAATTACACTTCACATGAAATTAAATGTATTCTTTTTAATGTATAGTTTCCCCCTCCTCATCCCAGGCAATCAACTGATCTAATTTCTAGAACTATCGATTAATCTTGCCTTTTCTAGAATTCATATAAATGGAATCATGCGGTATGTGCCCTTTTGTATCTGATTTCCTTTGCTCAAAATCATGTTTTCAAGGTCCACTTATGTTCTTCTGACTATTAGTATCACTAAGTAGTATTCCATTGTAATGAATATACCACCACTTGTTTATCTATTGACCCATGATGGATATTTAGGCTATAGCCAGTTTTGGACTATTATGAATGAATCTGCTATGACCATCCATGTGCAAGTCTTGGTGAATATGTCTTCTCTTTCTTAGGTAAATACTCTGGAGTAGGATTGTTAGGCCAAGTGTGTGTTTCACTTGACTCTAAATCACAACTTTTTGCTGATGTACTCCCACTCTCTAGAGGACATCTAACGTGTAATAGGTGCTAGATAAATGTTTACTAATCGAAAAGCTTCAACAATTAATAAAGAGAGCAGCTCTAAGTCCAGATCTCTCTGAGGCCCAAGTTCGAGCTCTGTCCATTCCTCCAAACTGACTGCTCAGAGGAAAATTATTGATGCATAGCATCCACCTCAGACTTGTGTGGGCAATGCCTGTGTGAGCAGCCCCCAAGAGTCCCCTGGTGAAACCGTTCATGATGGAGCAACCCTGACACAAGCGATGTTTCTCTGGCCTTTATGTTTAACAGGCCTGGACTGACTGTTTCCTTCCATCAGGGAGCTGCTGTTATAATCCACAGAGTTCTCCCTCTGTCCCTACTCTCGCAATCCCATTATCCTCCAGCCTGGAGAGGCAAGCAACTCTGACAATGCTGTCAGCACGGAGACTCGTGGAAGTATTAAATTCACCACCTGGTGACTACAATTAAAATTTCTCACCTTTGATTTATTTTGGTTGGGGGAACAAAATCATTTAAGTCTTGGAGATGGAGATAAGAGATGATATATGTCCCATCCATTTCCCTGATAGCAACACTTTCTGCTGCTATCACAGATGGAAAAGAAACTTCAATCACACCGACACTTGACTACCTGTAGAGAAGGAAAGATGAGGTGGTGAAGGCAAAAAAGGGAGAGAAGGAGTAATCCAGGAAAGGAGATAATGAGAGACATGCATGATATTTCCGGTAATAGGATTAAAACCAAAAAAAGATGTACATCTGTTGGATTTGCAGAATTGTCTTTTCCACTAAGAATGAAGCCCCTTTTTTCACTCAGTTGAACAGTCAAATATCACCTTGAACATGATATAATCTAGGGGTTCTTATTGTGGGGGTCTAAGGAAAAGCTTGTAGAGGATTCATGAACTTCCTGACACTGAGGCAGCGGGATAGTAAAAGCACCTATCTTTCCTCAGACATGAAAGTCAGAGGTGTGTAATGATTACAAAAAGGTTAAAACAATACACTGACTCAGTAAACCCCTACATTTTACAGTTAAGGATATTTAAATGCATCAAGATAAGGAACTTACTCATATTTGTATTGCTGATCATATTTATGTCAGTCAAATTAGCACCCAAGTCTACAGACTCATATTCAATCTGTTTTATATGCCTCCCTAATCTGCACACCTATTAGTAGGAAGTATTATGATTTGGTCTGTATTTCAATCAGACCACCATAATGACTCCTGGAGGTGGGCAAGGCAGGTGACAGATTCCATGTGACAGATGGCAAAAAGGAGCTAACACAGTCAACCCTACTTCTTCAAGATGTACTTCGTAGATCTGCATTGGTGTGGCTTCAGAGGTCATGATTCCAATCCCTCCTTCTACAGCAGATCCTTTTACCCCATGCATATTCCCTCATTTCCAGCCCTACATAAGTGTGGGTGTGTCACTCGGTCTTGGGCCAATCCGAATATGCCTCTCCTTTGGTGACTCTGATTGGCCCAAAGGGTGGACACATGATCCAAGCTGAGCCCATCAGAAACCACCTCTCGAATTTTTTAAAACTGAAATTGAACATAGTCAGAGATTGAGAAAGACACCTCAGATAAAAGAAGTCTGCAGAGAGAGGCTAGAAAAACAAGACCTACTTAGACAAGAACTGGGCAAGGGGGGAGACAAAACCATAAAACAGTGTTTTGATCCCTTGGATTTTTCTCCCCAAGGCTCTTTTTTTTTAAATCACTTCTTTATCTGTGAGCTTTCCAAGTATGCTCTTAATAACTCTTTTTGAGGGAGGTGAGTTAGAGGGGAATGTTTGGATAAGCTAGTTCCAGTTGGATATCCCATTTGTAAATGAATGTGCAAATCAGGTGAGCCAAGAAGAGGCCTAGTCCCTTGGACACATTTTTCTTTTTTGAGAAAGGCTGTGATATCAGTTAAAACAACTACTTCTACACTTTCAGTGCCAATATGTAGCAGAAAGATGCCTGGGGGAGTTAACCATTCTGCTGCACGCAGGACCCTTGAAGAAGAGCCATTCGCTGTTCTAACGACCAAGTTACAAAAAGGATTTCTCGTCCCTTTTCTCTCTCTCCTGTTTCTCTCTCATGCTCCTCACTCTCTTCCGGTACTCTTTCCCCAGATTATTTTTGAATATCCATGGAGTTCTGATGCCCCCTGCTGCTGGCTGCTGGCTTTTCGCCCACCAAAAGAACCACACATTGCCCTGGTTGCTGGCTTCTCCCATTCTCGGTTTCTTCTGCCTCCACAATATCTGTGCTAGTTCTTTCTTCAGTCATAGTACATTTTTCTCTTATGTTCTCTCGGTGCCTGGCTCTATTTCCTTGCCATTTTTCTGTGCCCCTTGTGTCTGATTCCCTACATCTGTGTTTCAGCATCTGTCTACCTCTCTCCTTCTCTAAACTTCAGTTTCTGATTGTGTTCCTTCTGACTCAGTCTATATCTCAGTCCCCATCTTAAATTCCTGCCTTCCTGTCTTGCTCTGTTCCACAGGCATAGCTTCTGTCATACACCCTCACCCATTCCTTGGTGGAATGTTTCCTCCTACAGAGAAACACACGAAATCTTCCCCTCACCGTCCTAAGACAGTTTAACAAGGAGGTGGTCAACCTTACTGAGCAGCTGGAGTGCTCAGTTCTTTGCACAGAAGTGTCTGTGACTGAGAAACAAATCACTTTCACTGATTTCTAGAAAGTTAGATTTCTTGTGCAGCCTTCACCACCAATTTGCTCTATGACCTTGGACAATTATTTTTCCTTTCCGAGTGCCAAGTTTTAAAGATGTATGGGTGGTGGGGGTCAAAGTTGGGAAGGGAGTAAGTATGAGAAGACCATGGGCCATCGGCTAGATTAGAGAAGGGATTCTTGGTTCTTGATTCTTGGGCTCTGTGTGAGAGGCTAATATTTGCCACATCTGTGCCTCTGGGGTCCTCTGTGTGAGGTGCCTGCTCAGGAGGTCCTGTTGACAGATTCTTTTGTTAACAAATAGAACTAATATTCCAAGACAACCACTGGCCTGAGTTTGTTCATCTGTCGGAGTCAGTCATCCTTAGCATTTGAGATAGACACTCAGACAACCTAACCAAAGTGCATCTTCATCCATCTGGGTTCAGAGGAGGGAGGACCTACACAGTTAAGGAAGGGCACGTGATTCATAATAGTCCCCATGACTTCCCAAAGGAGATTGCTGACTTGGGGGTAGCCCAGGAGGGTGTGTGTCCAACACTACCATATCAGGTGCAATGAACACCCGGTTTTCCCGTAATGCTCACAATCATCCTGAAAGGTGTTATTTTAGGATAAGAAAACTGAGCTTCACGGAGATTAGAGAAGTTGACAGCCAGTAAGTCTGAGGGAGAGTTTGAAGCTCAGTCAGGTGCAGAAACTCAGGAGAGTGAATCAAAAGCACAGGCAGGTCATGAGGAGACCTTGGGCCAGACTCTTTACTTGTCTGGGCTGAAATTCCTCCACCTGTAAGATGAGAGGAACTCACCTTCTGGTGCTCTAGTGTCTCATCAAGTTGTAACACATTAAGTTCTGTCACTCTGTCTATCACTCACTACCTTCCCTAAGATACATTAATATTAGGTAGGATCAAAGTGTAAGCTAGAAATTAAATCTAACTTTGGTTGCAGAGAAATGTGAAATTTACCTATAGCGGTTTTCTACTGATGCTAAATTAAAAGCGTGAGCTGACATCTTTGTAGCAGAAATGGATTGACAGATATATTCTTGGCTTTAAAAATGTGTTCTTCAGAGACAGACTCATAGATGGAGAACAGATGACAGCTAGTGGTAGAGGGGGAGGTTAGGGGTGGAAGGATTGAGCCAAAAAGGAAAAGGACTCACAGACGTGGACAACAGGGTGGTGATTGCTGGGGCGAGGGAGGTATAAGGGGACTAAATGGTAATGGGAAAAAAATAATACAGATTATATATTTAAAAATGGGATTTTATATATGCATAGAAATGTAATGATGGTAAGAATAGTCTTCTGTGTCATCTGTGCAGGTCATAAGGCCTTTGTCATTGTGAGTCACCTTAGATGTCAACATCACAGCACCATTAAGTTAAAGCTGGCCGAAAAAGTTTTCCAAGTGCTAGTTTCCAACTGATAAGATCTTCAGTTTTCTGGATTTTCTGGATGACAATTATTTTCTGTTCTTTTTTCTGGGGATGTATACAGGAGATTATAGCAGATATATAAAAAGGAAGATCAGAACCCTGCTGTCCAAGTTCGTCACTACCTGTTCCTGATCCTTTTCAAGTGTATTTGATAGCCAGTTGTTCTCCTACATATGAGTTTTCCACTACTATCAAAAGAGGCTCAACATAATCTACATGCTATGCTCCTTCGAAGTTATGAACTGACAGATCCACTACATGGCTGATTCATTGTATTGCATTTGAAAATGATGTATTGATTAGTATAGGTTACAAGGAGGTCAAAGATGAAGTTAAAATCTGTCCACCACTTGCAGTATTCACCATCTTTGTCAAGCTTGCTACCACACCTCATGCTTCTTCCTTCTAGTTCTTCTTTACTGACTTCTTGAGGCCCCACCTCACTGTCTTATTCTGCCAGGAGCATAGCAAGCCACTGCTGTGTAGACACAGAAGGCAGCCATTCTGAAGGCACTAGAGAATCTTGTTTAATAAATCTTGCAGATGCCAAATCACAGATAATATACTGTAACCATAAATGTCCGAATACTGACACAAATGATTTTCCTTGCTCAGTTTCAAGGAAGGTCATACCTTCAAAATCTTCTCTCCCCTTAGAAAACCAGACATCTGTTTCATTCAAAAGCTGTTTTAAAAATCCACTCCAAGAAGGCACGAGTTGAAGGAACAACCAGTTTTTAGGAGCTGTGTATACATCCATCTTCACTTGCATCACAAGTAAGTTAGATGAACCAATGAGCTGCCTCGTGACATTTATACCAAGCTCTTTAAAATGTTCAACATTCTGATGAATCATTACATTGTTTAGAAGCCATTCAAGGTATTTTTTCTTTACAGAGTCTAATTCATAGGTCCCTTCTGATGCACAATAGCCACATACTACGGTTTTCACATTAATTGTTTCCTTCATTGTCTCCCCACACTGCTGTATCAAACCATCCAACTATAGCATACAAGCTGCTACCAAAATGGCAATAACTCACCTGGGCTTCATTAAGACATCAGCTCAATATAGTGACCCAAATGCAACCTGCAATGCCTCAACATCAATATGCTGGTCAGGAATCTCCAGTTCAATACCTATGCTGGATTCTTTCCAAGAACCACTGAACACACTACAAAAGTAACCATATTGACATAAATACATTTCATGTAAGCTCCACTCTTCTCGAGCACAACTCATTTTATTTTATTAATTTTTGTGGAATTCATTGGAGTGACATTGACTAAGAAGTGTATAGGTTTCAGGTGTACAATTCCATCATAATCATCTGCGCATTGTGTTGTGTGTTCAGCCCCAAAGTCAAGTCTCTTCCCATCACCATGTGACCCCTCTTTACCCTCTTCTACCTGCCCTCACCCACCTTTCCCTCTGGTAATCACCGTACTGTTGTTTGTGTCTTTGAGTTGCTTCTTGTTTTGTTTTTGCTTGCTGGCTTTATTTATTTATTTGTTTGTTTTCTTGTTTATTTTTGCTTAGTCCTTTCACTTTTTTCACTCAGCCCTCCAACCTCCTTCCCCGCTAACAGCTATCCATCTGTCTTCTGTACCTATGAGTCTGTCTCCGTGTTGTCTATTAGCTTGTTTTGTTCACAAATCTTAATGTCACTATTTTCATCATTCAGAAATAATGTTTGATAAATATATCTGGATGTACTCTTCAATTTTTTTCTTCGCTGGTTGTTGAGGAGCTGCCGCTGCTCATCCCCTTCCTCCTCATCCTCATCTGTCTGGGAGTTGTGGTGACAGTAGCAAAGGGGCCCAGGGCTCCACTTGCACTTGCAGCTGCTGGGTGGTAACAGAAGCCTTGGCAGCCCAACCGTATGTCCACCAGGGTCTGGCCTGCAGACCGAGTCACCCTGCCACCCAGAACCTGGCTCCTGCTAGGCTCGAGCTCCCCCCGGTGGCACAGTACTGTGCTGGGGGGCTACTCAGGGATCCCATGGACCATGGCTCCTTGGGATTTCAGGGAGTGCAACCTGCCTCCCACCATGGCCTGGCCACTGGTCCCCACCCAGCCCAGGTACCTATATGGTCACTTTGTCACGTGCAGCCCAACCATTGCAGCTGAGACTACCGCCCCCATCCCCACCCTCTGCATCTCTGCGCCGTGTCTCCAGATCCCAGGTCCTTGCCTCTTGCCTTCACAGCAAAGCCCACAATCAACTTTTGATTTCCCACAGTGCTTGACATCTTGTCATTCTAAATGTGGTAGATACTGTTTTTGTTTTTATTTTCTGAAGGTAGAAAAAGTAAAGGGAAACAATTCAAGCAAGAAAGAGAGGAAGAGGGATATATAAAACACAGAAAAGAAGGGAAGAAGGGAAGAAGGGAAGAGAAATATTTAAAAAGTGTGGTATTTTATTATAGGACTCATTTAAGGCATAAAACATGCTTAATTATTAGTTCACTTTTTGCATTTAAATGCTGATGGCAGAGAAGGAGGACCAAACATATGGAAAGAAGGGGAATTAGGAGCCAAGAGACTATCAATTTGGAAAGACAGTTTCAAATTTCTCAAGTCAGAAAGCAATTCAGTAAGAAAGCAGCACTTGCTTTGCAGGGTTATGCCTTTGCAAATACCTTTTGTAGGTGAATGTTTATCCTGCAAAGCAAGATGCCTCTATAACCCAAATACACTCTTTCCGCCAGCTTCAGGGAAACTGCTCAGCATGCTGTAGCCCCTGGTGGTGCCATTCCCACTGTTGTTTTCATAGCTTTCCCACAGCACAGCCTCCAAGGACAGATGCTAGCAATCGATACCAAACACCTCACATTTTAAGTCCATCAATGAAAAGGCTGTTACTATAACAGCAGCTATTTTATATGGCTACTGATTTCTTTTAGGCCTTCCAGACCCAAAGGTAGGAAATAATAACTGGTCATTTTTCATCAAGACAGACAATACAGGAGGACAATTGGAGCCTATGCAAGTGCTGCCTGGAGAAAAGATATACACCTCCCTCCTGGGAGGTTTCTGTGCATGTGCCCACGTAAAACTGTAACCAAGCAAACAGGGGCCCATCCACGTGGTGCCTTAAGGCATGATCCAACAATTAGTGTGGAGAGAAACAGGTTTTTATTTACTGCGGTGAAACCTTGGGGATGCTGAGAGCACTTCTGCTCAGAGCCCTATTCTCCCACAAGATGCAGCACTTCCCCTGCTCCCAAAAAGGCTAAGAGGCAAAACCAAGCCCAGTAGTTCCCCATATCCACATCTGTGTTTATGCCGGCTGTGCAAGCAGATCTCCATCCTTTCTGGAAAGTACACTTGTGGGTTTCAGAGTCTCCATCTTCACAGCAGCTCTCTCCTTCAGGATCTGGGGTACGTTGTCCTCAGCCTCTATGCTATAGTTCAGGAATACATGTGCCATGTTGCACTACATCATGGCAAAGTCCAGGAAAGGCGCAAGCCCCAAAACAGTGGTTTCCCCATACATCCCAAGTCCCAAGAGTCCAGGTAGAATCTGGGTCTGAGAGGCAGCAGGTCAGCATCTTGCAAGGCAGGGTTCTTGGTTGCTTGGGAGTCAGCCAGAGTGACATGAACAGATGAGCAACATGCCATTCTCACCCTTACCAGACCAGGCCACGTGGCCGAATGCTGACTGCCAACTGCCTAGCTACTACATCATGGCCCTTTCTTCTCTACACTCACTCTGCCCACATGGCTCCTATCTCACTACCGGCAGCATGGCTGAATCTCCCCCACATGGCTGCCCTCTTCACTCTAGGCCAGCATGGCTGCTACCTATTCTCTCCACCTTCATGGAAAACCAGCCTCTCTCTGTCTGCCTACCCTCAGTTTAAATCCTGACCCAGAGCTTCCTATGTGACCTCCTATGTGGCTTCTCCCCAGTGATCTACATTAGCCAGTTTACTATATAATTTATATTCTCTTGGCTGCCACCTTTATTCAGGGCAAGAATGACTCAGTGACACAGGGGAAACCACCTCCTTGCCTCTAGTGCAGGCACAGGACAAACCCCTGGCTTTATCAGGAGTCATCAAACATTCTGAAAGTCACTACACACCTTTTGCCTCCTGGGTAGCACAGCTATTAGCTAACCATCAGCTTGCCATAGATATGCAAAGTATTTAAATACTGTATTGTCCTCTCCCCTCATCCCCTATCCAAGGGCTATGGGGGTTTTGGGGACCTCTTGTTCTGTACCCTGTTTCAGAATGGCAATAGGAATTCTTACACTCAGGATAATTAAGGCAGCACTAGGATTCCTGCAGTCCTGGGCTAACTCATCAGATGGCTTCACATGACCTTCCAAATGAGGCCCTTTGGCTGGTAAAAAGTCAACATCATCCTCATTTCACAGATGGGCCAAGGGGAGAAGCTTATTAAGTGGCAGAACTGGGGCTAGAACATGGAGCATCTCTCTCAACGCAGTTCCTATTTTGTTTCCTTTTTTCCTCAGATGGAATAGCAAGGAGATGAGCAAGTGATATAGATCCAAATCCTAATGGAGTCAAACCAAAGTGTGTTTTTGAAGAATATGTGATGACTTAGGAAAATGTTTACACTACCAAGTGGAACAAGAACTATGTGTGCATGTGTGTAGTATTATAATCCTGATTTTGTAAAAATTTTATATAGACACATGTGTACATGATGGATAAACCAAAAATATCTCTGGATGGTGATATTCTTCCTTATGCTTTCCTATGTTTTATACATTTTTATAATATGCATATATTTCTAACATTTTTAAAAGTTAATTTGAATATATAATTTTAATTAATAACATATGTTTACATATACATACACACACAGATAACCTCAAAAGAAAGTCCTTTTTTGTTTGACTTTCTCTTATTTTCCCCAGGCTGTGACAGAATCCAATGGCTGTGAGAGACTATGTTACTGGTCCACCCCTGACCTAAGACAAGTGCTTCCTATCTTTAAACCTCCCAATCTTCATCAATTAAAAAGGCATATTTCTATTTCTTGACTGATTCACATGATTTCTGAAAACCAAATAAGGAAGATTTTGTGCCATGAGCCCAGGTATGCATGCAGACAGGAAGCAGGGATATGATGTAATAGGGGGATCCCTGCTATTGAAACCAAAAGCATATTCAAAATCCTCTTCTGTCTTCACCAAGCTGTGGCTATAGAGGCTGCCATGATCATCTCTTCCCAATCAAGAAGGTTCAAATCAAGCGTGGAGGGTGTGCCTCCTGTGAAGGGTGTGGGAGCCTCTAATTGCAACATTTACAGGACATGAGGTTTCCCCAGAGGCAGAGAAACAGGCTGCAGTGGAGAGAGCCAGAGCTGTTTCCCCAAGCAGATAAGGACAGGGAGGCTTTGGGAAAAGACTGCTGTTTATGGCCCTCAGTGTCCTCACAGGAAGAAAAGGAAGTTAAACCAGGGACTGGCAAGCAATTGAATTAAATTTAAAGAAACTACTGAGCAGCTACTTTTTGCTAGACCCTGTGGGGCTAGGAAGGCAAATAATGCAGTGGTAAAGAAATGAGAGTTGCATTTCTATTTTTCTAGTGCCTATTTTATGTCAGGTACTCTATTAGAGTCTTTATTTAAATTATTGCATTTAATTATTACAATTAATTTGTGATGTAGAGATTAATTAGTTCACTGACCATCACAGGCTAGGTGAATGCCTCAATGCATCATGTACTCATTCAACAAGAGCCTCCTAGATTATCTGCAGGTCGCAAATGTGCCTGGCTCTCCCACACTTGACTTCCTATGTATTTACTCTTCCTTTTACTGAGAATGCCCTTCTTACCTTCCCCACCTGAGCACATTCTCCTCCAAGAATTAGTTTCACTGCCACCTACTAAAAAAAAACCTTCTTTCACCCCCCCCCTCCCCATTCTCAGGCTAGTTGAGACTCTCAACTCTGTACTCCCATTGTATTACATCACATAATTATTTATTCACTTCTCTGTGCCCTTTACTATACTGTGCACATTTTTCATTTTTTTTTCTTGAAATTTCTGATGCCTAACACAGTGACCAAGAAATAGTAGGTGCCCAATAAATGTTTGTTTTCTGAAGAAAAGACTGGATGACTTCATGGAAAGAAAGAAAAGAATAAATGGATGAGTGCATAAATGAATATGTGTATTAAACCATTGGTGAAGTACAGCATGAGTGTTTCAGATACAGCTCTGAATGCTGCAGATATAGATGATGAAAGGAAGTAAAAACAACTAGAATGGAGCAGAGATAGCAAAAACACATAGGTCAAAAAGATCAACATCAAAATAATGCCACATCCAGGAAAACCATGACTATTATTAGCCTGCAGTTTCCCAAAAGTAGCATCAGATTTCTTGTAATTGACCTGGTACATTGAAAATGTCCAACCATCCTGCCAGTTTCTTATCTGGTGCTTCCTTTGAGGCTCGTGTAAAAGCTTCAGGCCCCAAATAGGGACAAAAGCCAATAACTGCTCCGATCCTTTTCAGTCAGACTGTACATGTGTGTTCCTTCCCAGCTGATTCTGATTGTCAGTCATGTTTCGGATCTTCTACTATAACAAAGATTCTTAGACTGGAGAGAAAGCTATACCAGACAGTCTTTTATATTCCATAAACTCTGGCATTTTATGGTTTCATAGTAACACAACCACCAATTATAAAAACAATATTATGTCTCTTTTTTTTATCTTGCTATTGGCAAAGAGTTTTGGTTAAAGATATGGGTATTTTCTTATTTCATCTTCACAATATCCTCAGTATAGTAGATGAGATTATCTTTGAGAGATGAGTAAACTGAAACTCAGTGAGATTACTTACTTTTCTTTTGTCTTCACTTCTCAAATGCTTTGTGAGTGTCCTCTCTCTTCTATTCCCTCTCCTCCTATATTAGAAACTACCAGTGCACACACATATCTGGTCCTCTCCTCTGTGCCCTTCCTGGGCCTTTACTGTGAGAAGAGCCACATAACATGTGCCATTTGTGGACATAAAGCATTTCATTACCGCTGTAAGTTCCTGCAGTACCCCTTTCCCCTGTCAAAGTCTCATGCTCCCTTCTTCCCCTGTTGAAGCCTCATGTTGAGAAAATAAAGTCACAAAACCAAAGCTGCCTGGATATCTGAGCTAATATCCTCCAGAGAGACATGGACCTTACAAAATGAAAATTAAACTTTAGTGGTGTTAACCCTAAAATCTTTGGAGTTTGCCTGCTAATGCAGCATAACCCATTCTCCCCTGATAAACGGAGATGCTCCTGTGAAGAACAGCAAACCCAACTTCTGGCTTCTAAGCAATCCCCCTTAGATAAGAGTAGCTGTACCCACACGTTCCAGAGTTCTTTTTTTTTTCTTCAGTTTTCTACATTCACTACTCCCTTGGTGAGCTCCTATAGACCATTAATCATGGCCCTGTAATCATCTCTGGAAGTGAACTTAAAATTCAGTCCCTGATCAATATTCCTCCCCTGGCTTCCCCACTCCTACTCCCTTCCCATGCATCACTGAAATAAACAAGCTAGGCTATCCCCAGGTGACCCACACTCCAAGCTGCTGTACCTACCAGATCAGACCCACTGAGTTAGGAAAGACAGAAAAGACCATAAAGTTAGAAGGTGTGTTGTAAATTTGAACACCTGTGCAGCTGGAGAAGTGATCCTGTGGTAGAGTTAGGAAGGTGGGGGAGAAAATCCACTTAGTCCAGTGTTTGTCTGCTGTCTACCACACAGCAGCAAGAAACTGTTGTTTTCCACACTAACACCTCCAGGGACAAGGTGTTCCTGTTCCTAGTTCACGAGACATCTCTTTAACTTTTGAGCATTTCTGACTCTTTAGGTAGCTCTTTATTGTCTTGTGCCTCTATATTCCATCCGGGGCCTGACTGCGCCATTTGAGAGTCAAACAAAGAAATATGCTCTTCCCCATACTAACTCCTTAAGAATTTGACAAAAGTTGCCATATTTTTGTTAGTTGGCCACTGTATGCCCATTTCACCCTAAACTTTCTCATTTTACACATAAGAAAATAACTCCCAGAGGGAGAGAAATACAACCAAAATCTCACAGGTAATAACTGAAGCTTCTGACTCCCAATCCAGGGTTGTTTGTATTTGTTTATTCATCTGTGTAGCCAAAAACAACATTTAAAACACAGAACATGTACATGGCAGTATAATACAGAGTAATACATGGCTTACAATTTGAATATGACTCAACCTCTGCTGTGGAGAAGCAAAAATTCTAGTGAGGCAAGTAGACAGTTGAAACTTCTATAGTTAGAAGGAAGCAGGGCAAGTTATATGTATGCAGTGTCTTGTACATGTCATGCGTCAACAGGTACTTCTCATATATTATTTCATTTAGATTTTAACTACTGTAGCTCCCCACCCTTTTCCACAGGAGACATGTTCCAAGACCCCCCAGTAGATGCCAGAAATCACATATATATACTATAGATATGCAAACCCTACATACACTATGGTTTTTCCTATACATACCTACCTGTGATGAAGTTTAATTTATAGATTAGACATAGAAAGAGATTCATAATAATAACTAACAATGAAATAGGACAATTATAACAATATACTGCAATAAAGGTTATTGGAATGTGTTCCCTCTCTGATAACTGATCTAATAACTGAGATGACTCAGAGCCGTGCAGCATATAGTGTGGATACGCTGGACGAAAGAATGATTCCTGACCTCAGTGGGCTGGAGCAGGATGACAGACTTCGTCATGCTTCTCAGACCAGCACAAGATTTAAAACATGAATTTTTACTTCTGTGTTTTGCAGATAATGTGTTCGGACCACTGTTGTCCATGGGTAACTGAAACTGCGGAAAGCAAAGCTGTGGATAAGAGGACTACCATGCATTCTAAGGTTGGTGGTATCACTCCATCTTGCTGAAAACTGAAACCTTGTTCTTGTTTTCTGTTGCTGCCTAATAGATCACCCAATCATACTAGCATAAAACCCTTTTATTCTGCTCATGGATTCTGTGGGCCAGGAAGTAGGACAGGGATAGATTGTCTCTGCAACATGATTTCTGGGGCGGTGGAAAAGAGTCAAATGGCTACAGGCTGAAATCATCAAGAGATTTCTGTGCCTACAGGTCTGGAGCCTGAGCTGGGATGAGTGAGGATGGGCTCAGATGGGACTGTCAGTCAGAGACACCGACTTGTGGCCTCTCCATGTGGCTTAAGCTTCTGGTGGCAGCTGAGCTCTACTGACATAGCATTGGAAGTTAGGCAATGCTACTCTGCTGTATTCTTTTGGTGTCTATAAAGCAAATGTGAATTAACTTAGAAGTTAGACTCCAGGTTGTAATGGGGAAATGGCAAAGTCATACTGCAGAAGAGGCTGTGGGGTGGGAGACACAACTGTGACAAATACTCAAAGTTTAAGTTTCATGGCAGTACATGGTGGAAGCTTGGGGGCGAGTCCAGCCCAATCTATTCTGGCAGATTTTGTTGTGAGGCTTCAGAAGATGAGTAGATAGATCATTGTGTTATTAAAGAAGGCTTCATGGAGAAGAAAATGCCATTTGGAACGATCTTTGAAAGAGAGGAGAGATTTGCACATGGAGACAATAGGCATCCTAGATATGGAGTAAAGTGTGACTAAAGTCACAGGGGCAGCCATCATGTACTTCCTTCCCCTCTTTGGGTCCTTTTCTGTTCCAAACAAAGAGACATGCATAATTATCCTCCCCCAACAGTGATCCAGAGCTCTAGGCATTGCGAAGTTATTGTGACTAAAAGCTGGCATTGTTTGCCAGATGGCAAGGTCCCTAGATGGCTACTGCCCATTACACAGTTAACTGAGCCTGTGACACTATCCCACTACAGGCAGACAGAGAACAGGGCTGAATGGAAAGGGAAAAAAAACTCAGCTCTATTTCTGATGCTTAGGGAAGGCTGAAATTCTCCATGACAAGGCAGAGTGCAATGGCGACTACAGCCCATTGCCATGCAACAGTGGCCTCTTGAGTCTCCAAGTAATGAAGATTATCTCAGAGAGCATTTGACATGAGGATTTTATGGTATTTTGTGGGCTGATGGTACCCTTTACTGAGGGAGTGAGGCAAAAATCAGGTTAAAGTTAAATCATAGACAATACCATCATAAAGATTGTATGAGCTTCAAAATTATACCAATTTCCATGGTCTGTTTTCATCAATTCCATAATCTTTCCAACGCATTCCAATAGGCATTGACACCTGCTTCAGAGTCCAATATGTGATACATGTACCTTATTATTTGTTTATTGACTATCACCCCCATGAGAATGTAAGTGCCATGAGGAGAGTTGCTTGGTTCTGTATCCTCAGCACCAAGGATAGTGTCTGCATATGGCGGTCACTTAATGTTTGTGAAATGAATCAGTCCCTGAGGAGGAAGAAGGTGGAGCTGACAAGCTTACTGCTACAATTTTCTCCTTAGTCTTGGGAGGATACATCTGACCCTGTAACCTTGTCGATGAGTTCAGATTGGTTTTCTTACCACCCACACCCCAATTCCAAATTCCACATAAAAAATGTGACTGCAGACATATTTGGGATGAAATCCCAAATTTCCTTAGCTGTGTGACCTTAGCCCACCATGGAGTTTTCTTGAGCTTTAGTGTCCTCAACTGTGTTTTCATCAGAAGGTCATTGTAAGGATCTAGTCATGAAGGTTCATTGAAGATGACAATGAGGCAGGGGGCTCAGTCAGCCGGTCAACCCCATGTTGCCCACTGCCAGGCTTGGAGCAGGAAAGGAAAATGAAAAGGAGAAAGAAGAGAGAAGAAGCAAAGAGAAAAAAAAGAAAACAAACAGAAGGAACAGGAAGAAAAGTGAGAGAAAGAGGCCAGGAGATAGGAAGAGAAATATTTACAAAATGAAGATAAAAATGAGAGTAGAAGAGAGAAATGAAAGATGAGTAAGGAGGGGGTGAGAGGTGAGGAAGAAGTAAAAAAAGGGGGAGAAAAGAAGGGACAGAAGAGAGAAAGGTTGAGGAGGGAAGTGAGAAAGAATCAGGTAAGAAGGTAGGGGAACAATGCAGTGACAGCAGCAAGAAAAGAGGACAAAGTATAACAAAGAGAAAGAAAAAGAGGAAACTGGAAGAAAAAATGTTAGAGAAGATGGAGGAGGAAGAAGATAATTAGGAGAGACAGGGAAGAAAGAAATGGAAGAAGAAGGATCCCAGGAATCCCACTGTGAAGTCAGGTCTCAGTGGTCACTCCCTGGCTCCAGAACCCTGACTGTGGACCCACCTGTAAGGATATTTGCCCCTTTGACTGGTTGTCCTTGCCTTGGCCAGCCCTCTGACTGAGGAGCTCTAGCCAGCAAAGAGGCAGAGCCAAGGTCCCCAGAGAGGTTGGGCACACACACCCCTGAAGTAAATAATCCTTTAGGCTTTAGGCCATGCTCTCCAGCCCCTCTGTTTGAGCCTGACAATTAGCTCTGTGTTTATGGAAGGAAGCAGGCTCCAGCAGACACCATTAGTCCCGACCTTATGGGGATTTATTCAGCCTATTACCATGACTCATACTTTAGTAATGAGGTCTCTCTTCCAAGGGTTCAGTGCATTGTTGCTGGCACCCTTCCCCTCACTTCCCCCAGTGACTCTATGTCTGTGTTTTCCCCCCAGAATTTCCTAATTTCCCTCTGAGTCTCAGCTACCATTCTGTGGTGTCTGTAATTTCTACCTTGCAAAGAGTCAGAACTTCGGAGTCACTCAGTGAGACCAAGTCTAAACAGTTGTGAGAAAATCACATTATGAAGAAGACAGGGCTTATTTTCTAGAGAGACAAGAGGAAGTCTTGGACCTGCTACCATGAGCCCAGATCTGGAAGAGTGTTTGTATCCCTTTCCACTGTAATTTAGAATGTCAGAAGTGGAAGAGAACTTAGAGACTGATATGTCTCAGGGCACAGAGGCCCAGGGTGGGAAGGAGACTTACCCCAGATCTAACGATGAGTGGTAGTTAGATCTTAAACTTGTAACTTTTGATCCTTCTTTCCTCCCTACTCTTTCAATTTATTAATTTATTTATCCATTCAAGCAAATACATGAATCAGATGTCAAAGGCCAGCTCTACTCTGAAAACTTCTAAGACTCTTAGGGTTCGCTCGGTCCTTACCTGCCTTTTGCACCTCCTGAAACTTGCACATATATACCAACATTATGGGCTTTAACAATGCATTTATAATCTTTCTTTCACCCGAGGTGAGTGCATCTCCTCCCTTAGACTGGGATCTTTGAGATGGATCCCTGGTCTTATTCACTATGTACCCCAGGCACTGGAACAAAGTAAATGCCAAGTAAATGTTTGATGAATGAATGAACAAGCTTGAGTCTTCTGATCACCCAGCAAGTATCAGGGAGCATACAAATTCAAGAAACTAACCCCTTTCCCAACTGCCTCCTGGAACTTGGTCCCAACTCTTCAGTGGGCAGGCATTACCCTTTCTGTTATCCTCTTGATCCTTGATTTTCTCAAACTACCTGGGAAATCTGCCATCTTCTCCCAAGAGCCCGATTAGTGTTGATTTAGAAGTTTATGGAGATTTATTTGAACTTGAAGCAGAAGCAATAAGCCTTTGATCCCCTGAAACATGACTATTTCCAAGGTTCAAAGTTCCCTTTGCCTATTTTAGTGAATCACTGAGGGCAATGTGAACCAAATACAGCTTTAAAAAGAAACAAAGCTGGGTCATTAAATTCCAGGACAAAGAAGGAAAAGGAAAAAACCAGAGGGATGTTTAACTTACCTGCCAACCTGATCTGGATGCTCTCTGGGTTATCCAGTGTTTTTTAAGTCCAAGGGGAAAGATGACTTCAGGGAAAAAGATCCATCCCACTCCCGAGACAAAGATCCACAGTGGGCTTTGAGTGGGCAAGTTTCAAATAGGCAGCCATTTCCACCAGGTAGGCTATAAATCCAGCCTTTATTACCTTTTATTATGTTGTTTCAACAGACTCTTAAAGACAGCACAACGGTCGGTTGATAGCTGCACTAAATCTTTTTCATTTTCTCCCCATATTACTTTCGCCTCCTGGAATTTTTTTTTCCTTTCTCTCTTCATGAGTCAAATTTTATTGGTCTTCTCTAGAGGATGGCAGTAGAATAGAAACATTGTTTATGATTGGGAAACAAAACCCAACAACCCCCAAACCCCAAAACTGTGAGCAAGCAGTAAATGTGTATAACCTATATATGTATATATTTTATTTGTGACTAAATGTATCAGAAAAGTAGACAAGTATAAATCCAATTATGGGAGTGGGGAGATTTGGCAGGAATGAACTTAGGAGCAATTTACTGCCAACATGTCAAAAGGCTGAGATGGAATAAAAATAAACTAAGGATTACAATTCTTAAAAGCTCTGCTTAAAGAACAAAAAGTTTTAAGGGCTAAAAAGTAGTTCCAAGAATATTGTGAGATAGTAAAGTGAGGCAGAGAGAATAGAAGGAAGGGGAAGGGAAGGGAAAGGAAAATGAGAATGAGTTAGGGAAACACAACTTCTAGGATCTTTCTGTCTGAGGAACATTGTCATTGCATTTGATGAAGCAGTTGTTAATCAAACATATCTTCAACCAATTCTTCTTTCATCAATCAAGTGTTAGTGCCTCTTAGGGGACTGACTACTGAATGCCCATTTCCTTACTAGCCATTGTTAACCATGACTCCGATACATACAAATGCCACTCCCCACCCCACAGCCAGTGTTGACAGTCACCACTCATTGAAAACCCCTCAACCTGCCGCCCACTTACTTTTAAAGAGCCAACTGTCCGACCTTGTTCTTAAAACTGCCCCACCACGGTGATGTTTCTCTGAGGCCCCTGCCCTCTCTTCATCTGTCCTGTGACATTTTTGGTCCACCAGACCTGGGTGACATATTTCATCTTTCAGATCTGATTGTCAGTTCTTTGAGAGCTTGGAATCATGTGCATTCTTGAGTTAGGCTGCCTTGTCCAAAGCTTGGAACTATCATTTACTAGCTGTGTGATCAGCTGCAAGTTACAACCCCCTGGGAACACCTGTTAAGGGTGGTGGTGGGGGGGGAATTCCATCCATGCTGTGGGATTGTAGCAAAGATTACATGATACAACCAATTAAAAGTGGTGGTCCTGCCCTGTTGTCCAACTCTATGCCACTCTCTGGCCAAGAGGCAATAGGTTCTTAAGTATGTTTTACTCATTATGAACCCAGAAAAGTTTGTGTTCCTCCTGCCTGTCACTACCAGAACCAGTAAGTAAAGACAAGGATTGAATCTTTATGGGTGCATTATTCAGGTAGCTGGTGATCTGAGAAGATGGCAAGTTATATACCCTCAAAAACCATCTTAACATCTCATTTCAAGCAGACCTTTTTATAAGAAGAAAGGGTAGGTAAGGGGCTTAGAAAAAAGGTTAATTGGATGAGTTGCAGTCCCACAGTGATTTTCCTAGTACTTCTTTACCTGTGGATGGTAATTCTTTATCTGCATCATGGGCAGTCCCTCCCTGTAACACAATGGCTAAGATACCACCTCCAGCACTTGCAGACCCCCTGGGGCACAGAGGCTAAATTGCTTGCAGACCTTCTGGCCATGCATCCCAGTGCCTAGAACAACAGCTTTCCAAAAGCATTAATCACTTAAGCCTACCAACTAAGGCTAAAACCTTCAACTCTTGAGTTTCTCTATCAATTAGAAGAATAAATATAACCATTTTTTGGAATTTCATGAAGTAGAATAATACAGTGGTTATAAGCTCAGTCTCTGTAGCCAGACTTCATGGATTTGAATACAAGCTATACCACTCACTACTGTATGACTGGGAAAGTTACTTAACCTCTCTTTGTTTTATTTCCTCATTTGTTAGAGAAACTAATAGTACCTACTGTGTGGAGCTCTTGTGGGGATTAAATGAGTTAATTCATGTAAAGTGCTTAGAACAGTCCCTGACACATATGAAAGTTTTAATACATGTTAGCTAGTATTATTGTGATTTAAATGAAATGATACGCATGAAAGACCTAAGCACATAGTAGGAGTTCATCATTTATAAGATAAGGTCTTTCCACTCCTGGAGCTAAAGTCTATTAACTCAGATAACACATTACAAGGAAATGGAATTTTTATCTCCTATACTCAAGGTGAATGATAATCCCATCATTACCAAGTATTTGCTTTTCATTTGTATTTTTTTTATGCTTCAATATTTTGTTCAGGTAGAGTACCCCATCAGAATATGAAAGTGCCCAGAACTTGCGTATTCACCAGAAAGGAACTTTCGTTGTTTGTAATAAGGAAACCAATTCTTCAAGCCTTGTTAGAATTGCCAAACAGGGTTTCCTGCTGGGCCGTTTCATTTAGTTGGCATCTCCTACTGAGAGACACTGGTACCATTCACAGAATAGGGAACAGGGAAGATAGACAGCTAAATGAGAAATGCCAATTTAAGTTTGTCATCACTTTCCAGAGAATATGAACAGATTTTTTTTTAACAGAATGAGTTTTAGGCATTAGACAAACTAATTGCATTTATATATGTCAGAGTTAAACAACAAATCTTAGAAATCATCTCTAATCCTACAATGGCATAGTTCCAATTGATTGATGGCAGCTACTGGAATCAGTAAAAAGAGAATGATTCTGAAGGTACTACCTAACTCGGTGGGAAAGTGCTATAATCCATTAGTGATGTCTGCCATGGGGAAGGAGTTAGTGTTGGATCCAACATGCTGTGGCCTTTCTACTCCTGATCTAATCCAATATATTTTCACAGATAGGAAGACTAGCCAGTCTGCTGATGATTTCAAATTCCCTATATTGGAAAAAGAGAGGTTTAGACTATGTTCATTTTTAAATGCCATTTTGGTACATGCA